>JAWPHD010001628.1:0-305078 GCA_037043455.1 Cyrtodaria siliqua
TTGCGAGTCTTCTTTTTCTTTTTCATCATGTTCATCATGTTCTTCTTCTTGTTCTTCCTTTTTTTATTTATTTAATTTTTATAACAAGAGTTTGTTTACTTAAATTTATTTGTAATTATTATGTGTTTTTTTTGTCTTATATTTGTTAAATCAAGCTTTATACTGTGAAGCAGAAGAAGATTTCAATTTGTGTAACAAGTGTTTGTTTATTGAAATTTATATGTAATTATTAAGGGTTTGTTATGTTTTATATTTGTTAAATAAAGCTGCATACTTTGAACAAGCTTTATACTTTGAGAAGAAGAAGAAGAAGAAGGAGGAAGAAGAAGAAGAGTTCTTCATTTTCTCTTCTTTTTCTTCTGATTCTTCTTCTTCTTCTGATTCTTCTTCTCAAAGTATAAAGCTTGTTCAAACTATAAAGTTTGATTTAACTTCTTCTTCTTCTTCAAGTTTATTCTTCAAGTTTAAGTGTATTATGTGTGATTTTTTTTAAAGATATGTTATTGGTTTATTTACTGTTTTCCAAAAACAGTACATGTTTTACTCATATATTTTTCAGAGATGGGGAGGAAAACTAAACAAGACCACAGACTGCAGTAGCTGGGGACAATGAAAACAAGGACAAACTCCTTTATTGTAAGGTATGCATTTCTTCTTAAACATAGTAGCTCGTCGCTTCTGATCGCCTCTCATGATGGAACCATAATGATGGAAGCGTGTGTGTGTGCATTCTTAAGTTTTATAGTCCTTCCGCAACGAACACGACAAGATGTAGCGTGTGTAAGTAGTCCTTATATAGCAGAAAGGTTATGTAACACTATATAAGTGCAGCTGCTAAGACTGGGATGAGTCTCAAAGAATCTGAACTTCAAAGAAATGTATGGTGTAATCACACTAGACTAGATTCCACTGTCTACACTGCAGGTGGTCATTGTGTCATAACAGTAAAATGTTTATAAAAATGTAGTCCTTGCAGGTTTTCTTTTTAAAAAAAATGCATTGACATGCTCATTGAATGGCAGTCCATATTAAATGTGGGTTTTCCTGCTAGGATTGATATTTTCGGGTAGGTATTTATTAACAATCCTATGTAAAAATAATGGGAATTTCCGTGGAGCCGGTTAGGTTTTAATGGACGAGGCTACGAAAATGTATCTTGCCCAGCATATCAGGAAACCGTGGAGCCGGTTAGACTTGACTCAGTGCAGTCGGTGAGGCTGGAACACGTGTCCTACGGATTTCAAGTCCATCCTAGTACGAGGCTAGAAAAAAGTGTCTTGCCCAATGACACATCGAGGATACTCAGTGCAACCGATGAGGCTCGAACACGTGTCTACGGATTTAACAGCAAAATAGGAAAACATTAATGATTTTTTGAGAATAATTAAATAGACCGCCAACAATAGTCCAAACAAAGATGTTTTTGAAAAGTTCAGTACACAAGGGAGTTTGCCCCCTTTTTTTTCAAACATGCATTTTGGCCACAAAAACAACCTACATCTACGAAAATTACCGAAATTTGTCAGAGACAATATGCTCTATATGTTCCTTACCAAAAAAATCACAAAAAAACATAACACAGATTGTGTAGATGGCAGCTTTTGATTATCAAATTATCTCCTTTAATATTTCCATATCATCCATAAAATACTATTGCTTGGCAAATTTGAAAATGTTTAATGGGATATTTAGTGCTCACTTAAGTGTGCTAACAAACGTCAAAAAATATTTTATTAAAGCGCTGGTTAAGCTTTTATACGCTCTCAAAAACTGGCTGGTGTGAAATACCAGCAAAAAAGTCGGACGTTTCTTTTTTTGTTCAGTATAGAATACAGTTGTTTTATGAACAGTAAACTGACGTTGAATACACAGTCCAACATCCATAGCTATGGTGACTGATTTCTGCCATTTGTCGTCTTTTCGTCTTTTCGTCATTTCGCCCCCGAAAAGACGACAGAACGAAAAGACGACAGGACGTAAAGACGACAAATGCAGCGCGAAAAGATGACAGAACGAAAAGACGACAGGACGACAAATGAAAAGACGCCATATTAAACGGCGGAATGCGACAAAACGCGAAAAGACGAAAAGACGACTCTTCAGCGCGAAAAGACGCCATTGATATTGTTGTATTTTCGTCTTAAAGTTTTCGCGTGGCGTCCTGGCGTCTTTCCGCCCTTGAAATGCTATTTTTGCCACTGACCTTTCTAAGGCGGTAGCCCTATTGTTAACCCTTTTTGTGTGTGTGACGTCATATGCCCTTTATTCTGTGTTAACTTTTCCATTTATGTTTGTTCGTTTGCGGGTTTTGGGGTTTACTGTGTTCTGTGAAAGCTGCCATTTCCTGTTCGACCTTTATACTTATTTTTTATTAAAGAGCTCTGTGATTGTAATCTCGACTTAAACATAGGCAGTATTAAGTTATGTTGCCCTACCGTGGCTGATGATATGACTTTATTAAGTCTTTCCAATCATGGACTCCATCGCAATGCTAAGCATCTGCTACGCATACTCGTGTTTCTCTACTGCTCTGGCTTCTGCAAAGTCATTGAGTACCTTCATTGTGGCTTTCTAGGCTATTGTTTTTTTGTATTATATTTACACGAGCATATTTGTGTTTTACTTATATTGCCTATTGATGCTGCCTTGTTGGTTAGAGATTAGATCATGGCGGGGATTTCTTTATTTACACTGTCCTGTTTTAATGGGATGACAGTAGGGTAAGTGTGAGGTTTGGTGCACCCTAGAACCGGTTTAAAACCCCCTGTGGCCTACTTTGCCACTGACCGTTCCAAGGCGGTAGCCCTATTGTCAACCCTTTTGTGTTTGTGATGTCGTTTGCATTTTTTATTACTTTTGTCTTTTCGTTTGTCTGTTTGCGTGTTTGTTTTTGTGTTTTGTGGTTGACTGTCGTCCTTGAATGCTGCTTTCCCTGTCCGATATTTTTATTCTTTTTTATATCGTTACGAATACAATGCTTCGAAATCAGCAGTAATGGTTCTAAACGAAAATAAAATTGCCTAAAACAAACAGAGCATGGATGCTCGACAATGCTCGACAATGACAATGTCCAGGAAGTTGAACAATGTATCCATTTGGGAATAACATGCAGTAAATACTTGAAATTAATAGATAATATAATGTCGTGTTGTAATAAACTTAGAGGCATATATTTAAGCTTTGAAAACTCCGGTCCGTTTGACAATGGTCTGCAGCACCAACATGTAAGAAAGTTTACAATGTTGTGGTTCTTCCAAAAGCGCTATATGGAAGTGAATTTTGGTCTGTTTCGAGTATGAGTGATGTCTTAACATTAGAGAGGTCTCATAGGCTATGCCTTTAACTATATGCAAGGTTTTCATATTAGAACAAGAGAACTGATGTGGCTTTAAGTTTGCTTAAAGGGACACATGGCAACGTTGAGCTGCATTCAATAATAAAAATGAGTACCTCGATTTATTAATTTTGCGCCATTTTGACTTTAAAAATGCTTGCATACCATTAAATGAAAAAATTGAAATTTCAATTTTCTTCAGTATTCTACCATTTTTTTTTAAAATATATTAATATATTATTGGTGCAGTGATATCAAAAGTTAGTCACATATAACAACAATTTACTTTTAACTTTTCGAATAATTAATATAAATGATTGCAAATATGTAAATTATGTTAAACAACTCAAGATTGCCGTGTGTCCCTTTAATTGTTTACCAATTGCATCTTATACAGACCGACGGAAACTTACTGTTCTAGGACAACTGTGTAGGTTATACTCCATAGGCCAGGAGGTTGGTCGGTACCATCTTTGGTGGCAAATTTCTAATGAGTTTTTTTTGAAATCTATGATACCTATCAAAATGTATTCACCCTGATTGAGTTTTGAGAGGGCAGCTTATGCCCTGATTTTGGGCCAACAATTTAAAAAATAAACAGATATCGCTGAAAACTGGAGATCATTTTTCAAAAAATCGTTTGATGCATTTTAAAGCATGTTCATTTTATCAAATTATGCTAAATACTTTATCTTATAGTAAACAAAAAGTTTTCTAGCGATTTTTTTATTTTTACTGCAAGATTTTGGGCGAAAGCTTAGGATTTTTATAAAAAAATTAAAAGTATATTGGTATTCTCTTCAGACGTTACATAAAACAATATGTAATTGTAAACTGTCACTTCCCGCCCTCGCGAGAGACTGTTCAGACGTATATTTAATTCTGGAGGTTTAAATGAAACTAAGTTGGAATATTAAATAAAAAGGTAAACACTATTTTCTTATAAAGTAAAACGGGTGTGATCTACGCTGATCACAACAGAAATGTTGTTATTATTATTTTACTATTATTATTATTTGAATTGCATCCATGTATGATATATAGGTATATGACGTTCCAGTTCGCATTTTGACAACAATTTTTAATAACAAGTTATCGTTAGCAGCGAAGGTTATGACGTCATACTAAAGCTTTAAGCTGCCATTATTGTTTCCTAAGGACTTAACTTAATGAGTCCGACAAAACATTGTATACTTAAAGGAGCTTAGCTGATGTCAGTAATTGCCTTCATTTTCTCAAAAATAGCATTGATAGTGTCACAGCCAAAACTGGAACGTCAAAATGTAAATAGGTTCTATTTTAAGTTGAGCGTCAAATTCAATAGATTATTATTGTTTCAAAATGAACGATAAACATGACGTACAATGTATGTTTTTATATTTTATGTTTTGTATGATATATATGGATGTTATACGATCAGCGTCTGATGTAGCCACGATATGTGTAAAAATAAAATATTGAAATAAAATAAAGGTGGCGAGTTACACCTTTATTCAAAATATAATCAGAGTTAAAATTAGTAAATGGTATTATATTGTCTATTGCATAACTGATACCTACAAACACACGATACATATGACGATAGATAGACAGAAGACAGAGTATAACAATATAAAGAGGATAAAAACTGAAATAACTTTATATAAAAAAAGTAGAACTGCTGTATTTATGAAATATATTTTTGTTTTGATATTAAATATAACGAATCGTCTTACACTTTCCATCGGCTGTTTTGTAGGGTCTTTATCTTGCACACAATTTTGTGTTAAAATTTCCAACGATAACAAATATTGCAGAAAACTGAAGTTTATTTTGCGAAAATCATCATATGGTATTTGATGAAGGATGTTTTTATTATAAATTTGTTTCAAAGTATTTGGCTTACAATAAGTTCAAGTTTCATAGGCATGTCTTTAACCGTGTCCCAAAATTAAGCGAAAAACTTTCATTCTGTGGAAAAATCGTTGAAAACTGGATTCATGCTATAAACATGCTATATAGATGTCGATATATATGTTATGCGCAAAATGAGAATATGGATAATTCTTGAATTTCTTTGCGCAGGGTAAGAATTTTTAAAATACGCGGCATTATCGGAATTTTCATTATGTGCGGTTCAATTCCGGAATCGTCCGTGCGCAGAGTAGGAATTTGTACAAAGTAGGAATATTTTGGTTCTAGTTGTTAATTATAATACTGACGGCAAAGGCCTTCATTAATGCTGAAATAACTTGTGGCTCAAACCTATAATAAAAACGATAGAGTATGTTTAAAGTACAAGTATACGCGTGATGCAAAGTTTGTTTATCTCCTCATGTTCAATAAAATGTATATTAATATCCACTACTTATTAAGTATCATTCAAATATGCAAATGTCATTACTAGCAATACCATAAACCGGTAATTAATTCTTCAACGGTCTGTGTAAATGATTGTTTTAGAACATTTGGCAGATGGGCAGGTGTTCTGGACATTTGACATTAACTATATTAATGTATCATATACTTCCCTATAAATATGTTGTTTTTGAATATACGATACGACATAGACTTAGCTGTCCTGTTTTAATGGGATGACAGTAGGGTAAGTGTGAGGTTTGGTGCACCCTAGAACCGCTTTAATCCACCAGTGGCCTACTTTGCCACTGACCGTTCCAAGGCGGTAGCCCTATTGTCAATCCTTTTGTGTTTGTGATGTCGTTTGCTTATTTGTCACCCCATTAAAACAGGACAGTGTAAAGAAAGAAATCCCCGCCATGATCCATCTGCTTCAAGTTTTCTCCAAATATGATTTTTGTTGACTGTTTTATTTCGGCTACACCATGGGAGTCATAGTTAGGTTAAACTTATTTATTTTACATCGTTTGTTACGAAAGCTCTTTGAGCTTATTTGAATCACTTTGGATGTCTTCATGGGTAGAACCAGTACTATGCAAATGCAGCTAAAGTGTCTTGCTCAGGGACACAACACATATGGTAATGGTGAGGATCGAACCCAATACTTTTCGATCATGGGTCCCACGCTCTACCACTAGACCACATTGCTCCACATGAATTCTTAAAATGCCCGACAATTCCGCAATTGCGCAGGACTATTCCGAAATTGCGCAAGGAGTTAATCGATATTAAATATGCACCAAATGTTTACGCAATTTGAGAATGTTTTGCGCAAAAAGTGAATTTGTGTTGGGATTTGAAACTTATTTATTTTACATCGTTTGTAACGAAAGCTCTTTGAGCTTATTTGAATCACTTTGGATGTCTTCATGGGTAGAAACCAGTACTATGCAAATGCAGCTAAAGTGTCTTGCTCAGGGACACAACACATATGGTAATGGTGAGGATCGAACCCAATACTTTTCGATCATGGGTCCCACGCTCTACCACTAGACCACAGTGCTCCACATGAATTCTTAAAATGCCCGACAATTCCGCAATTGCGCAGGACTATTCCGAAATTGCGCAAGGAGTTAATCGATATTAAATATGCACCAAATGTTTACGCAATTTGAGAATGTTTTGCGCAAAAAGTGAATTTGTGTTGGGATTTGAAAAGGAATATAGCGTTTTGAAACCTATTTATTTCAAATTTCATCTGCTTATTTGTTTCACCCGTCTGTTATAAATCGATAAAATATATTAAAATATCATAGTTTGGTTTGGTAAATGATTAACATGAACTTAATTATTGAGAAAACAATTTGAAGCCCTGAAACAATAAACCGTGGATTTATATTCTTGAAATAAGGATACATTATGGCTAAGAAATTATCAACAAGTGAAGCGCCAACAGTGGTGCAAACACCGGATTGCGAGTTTACCATTTTAACTGAAAAATAAAAGTGTCTGTTTGTGTGTGTGTGTGGGTGTGTGGGTGTGTGTGTGTGTGTGTGTGTGTGGGTAGGGTGCGGGGGATAATTCAAGTAAAGTACATGACAGCGTTATCATATAACAGTGTATAATGACAACGAACATGTGGGCCAAATGTCAAAGCTTTCCGACAATTCGTTTGTGAGAAATGAGGAAAAACTTCAACCTTGACCAAAGACTTTAACCACAACGTAAAAATGTGTAGACGGACATACGGACTGACGGACAGACAGACATGCAGATGGACTGGCGGAAATCGCCAAATTATCAGCCTGGAATTGCTGCGCAATCCGGCTAAAAATGAAAATAATAAACGCAACGCAGACCCATAGAATAATAAATGGGTATTTCATATCACACCCTATATCAGACCTGAGACACCATATCAGCCCCAGAGCTTTAGCTCGAGGGCTGATATGAGGCGAGGGCCTGATATAGGGTGTGATATGAAAGTAACTATTTTTTATTCTATTTATCAGATACTTCAGCAATGACTTTGTTGAACTGTCAACTTCAACTAACTTACTACGCTGTTTTCCAGGGAGAAAACAATAATATTATTAATAAATGTAATCCCATTTTGATGTATTCATGCACGTCTTTCGCGTAAACTTGTGTAGATCGACACGACTTTATTTTTCGAAATTTGGTTTAAAATGAATGCCATTGATTTTTAAATTGTCTAATTCAGAAAATGAGTGGTCACGCGTGGTTATTTTATCCAAGGTTGGTTCTATATCTTTGAGTTTATTATAAATTTGGTAAACTATCTTTATGATCCATGTATTATGCCATATTTATATCTTTATTTTACTTCAATCTATGTATCGTCTCTTTTATTTCACCTTCTTAACACTGGACATATGGACGGACGGACAGACAGACATGCAGACGGACAAACGGAAATCGCCAAACTATCAGCCTGGAATTGCTGCGCAATCCGGCTAAAAATAAAAATGATAAACGCAACGCAGATACTAATATTTCTAATTGCGCTTTCTATAGATAGTATATTTTAGAGATTTTCATGATTTTTTTAAACAAACATTGGACGCTGGTTTGGTGCCATATTCATTCGTATATACTTGTATATAGAAAAATAAGTAAAATATTGAACATCTGCCAAATAACAAACACGCCAGTTTCTCGATAAATGAACCAGGTGTTGTGCCGCTTAGTACTACTAATAATTGCATTTGCATGTTTTAATCATATGTATTCAATTAATATACTGATAAGGTATATAGAGAATAATAAATGGGTATTTCATATCACACCCTATATCATACCTGAGACACCATATCAGCCCGACAGTTTCAGCTCGAGGACTGATATGAGGCGAAGGCCTGAAATGGGGTGTGATATGAAAGTAACCATTTTTTATTCTATTTATCATAAACTTCAGTAATGACTTTGTTGAACTGTCAACTTCAATTAACTTACTACGTTGTTTTCCAGGGAGAAACGAATAATATTATTAATAAAATTTATCCCATTTTGATGTGTTTATGCACGTCTTTCGAGTAAACTTGTGTAGATCTACACGACTTTTTTTCCCGAAATTTGGTTTAAAATGAATGGGCCCTGTCCCAGTTTGAGTAAACTGATTTTGAGACTTTTTTAAAGTGTTTTTTTTAAGTTTTGGCTACTTAATATTGAATAAGTGGACATATTTATATAAGGCGGTGTGTCCACATGCTAAAAAATATCCAGAAATGATTTTATTGACATGTTTAACCGTTTTTAGACCAAGACGTATTTGACCATTTTCCGAAATTGACACTTTAAAAAAAATAAATATGTTCAACATCGATCGATCATTCTGGAAAAAGTCGGTGACTCTGGAGGAGACGAAACATACAACATGTAACACTAATACAAGTGTAGTGTTACTGCGTCAATAAAATTACCTTCAAGGATCGTTTTATGTTCGAAATATGCAATTTATGTTGACAACTGCACTTTTTCTTATTTTTCTGACGCGGCCATCTTAGCAGACAACATCGAGGTAAAATCCGTTGTAAACCAGTCAGAATTATGCAACAATCGTTTTAATTGGTCAATTTAAACTAATAAGCGCGCGATAACATTCTGGTTTACGATCCATAAACTCGATGAATGAACTATATCGCTTCAGCAAGGGACGCAGTCAACAATTTTATGTGAATGAAATTAAATGCCTTTACAATTGTGTCATCACAAGGACATAGGCCTAGTTCGTAGAAATATTCATGGCACTTTTACTACTGTGGTGCAGTGTTCTGATATTTCCTTATAACTACAAAAAGAGCTATATTTCCGTATAAAATAGTTTTCATTCCTGTCACAAAATGTCACGGGTAGAGCGTACTGGTCGTTCATAGCTCTTGTTATCGGTTACACCCAAAATCTATTGTTCGAGGTGAAACAATTTCACAATATTCATGATCTATTCATGTAACACGTAAAAGCGTGCACATTTTAAGTGGCCGCCAGAGAGGCCGTGTCATAAGTTTAGTTTTGTGCTAATGCATGTAAACGTATAGGTATATTTTCCTTAAACGGCAAAATTGTATAAGGGCCTCTCGTGTAGATTCAATACTGTAGATTTAGCCACGTTTGTCACGGACTGAACGGGGGAAATAATGATTTGGGCGTAATGTTTGCTATAAAACCCATTGTCTTCTAGCTATCGCCGGGATCATCGATAGTACTTTGTTGGAACAGAGATTGGACGGCAAATTTCACAGGCAACATGTGGTTAGTAGTTTTATTAAACTTTCATCGTATATTTGTATTCAGTGGGCGGCGCCATCTTGTTTGGCGGTTACGACATCCGGTTAGCATTGATGTTTCTCAAACATAACTTTAGACTAGCATATGATTTTGAAGTTACTTTATTAGATGTAATTATTGTAATTGATCATTAATTGTAAAACAATATTAATTTGATAACAGTGGATATTAGGTGCATTAGTTAACGTTGGCGTATAACTCGGTGATTGTAATACACGATTGTCAACATTAGTTAACAATGAGATGAGTGACAAGAATAAATGCGTGCATGCATAACTCAGTGAGTGTAATATATGAGTAATTTGATCATGTTTATATTACATGTATTAGGGGCATTGATTAACAGCGACGTACATAGCGTACATATGGCGTTGTAGAATATGTATACATTGCTACTAATCATTAGTACAGCTTACATATATTGATTGAATAATGATTTGTTTGGGTAATGATAATTATGCAAGATTGTTATGTTTGTCAACCGACATCTAAAACGTATGTATAATTACAGCCTAAGCCATCCAGGACTAAGCCATCCAGGGATGGAAATAAGCCATCCAGGATATAAGCCATCCAGGATATAAGCCATCCAGGGTTGGAGTAAGCCATCTAGGTTTGGATATCCAGGAGTGGAGCTAAGCTTCCACGATTAACGTTACAAGCGGTGGAGACGGTCCCCGTACCTGCGTCAGCATGGCCAGGTTTTACTAACGACAACCCCCGGGACACAAGGTGGGCCCGTTACCAGTCCTCACTGGAGGAATATCATTCACAATCTCAGTGGAGATTAACTATCATTGCATCGCGTCATCAACCCTTACAGAAGGCATTTGATGACAATCATCCATTGAATTCGCGCATCATCATCTTCATGAGCTCTCGCGCATCACAGTTATCGCGCTAGATCAACATTGTTATAGCTTTAACAACACTTTAGTGTCTTAGACATTCAGTATTTATAACAATACTAAGAACGTCTTAAACGTTCAGGAGAACATTCTTTTCATAGTTCATTTGTGTATTCGCTTGTTTTTTTAGATAATTGTATATATATTAAACATATTTTAAAAGTTGCATTAAACTTATGTAAATGCATTCACCGTCATTGATTCTTTCCTGAGTTAGCCCAACCACTAAGGTCATCCTGTGACAATTCCCTTCAGATACTGCAACCTTGATAGAATCGCCGTTAAATTGAGATAATTTATGTTCTTTTTTCATTCCCTTCAGAACATGCAACATTGGCTTATTAGCTGTAAATGGATACATATTTTTTTATTCTCTTCAGAACTTGCAGCATTCAACAAAAAGAGTATATTTCCGTTATTCATTCCCTTCAGTTTTTTGTTGAAACGTCTGTGTTAATTTAAGGGTTTGATGTTATTCATTCCCTTCAAACTGTTGTCGAAACGTCTGTGCGAATTTAAGGGTTTCATGTTATTCATTCCCTCCAATTTGTTGGGATAAATTCCTTTTCATTCCCTTCATGTTTTGCAACAGTGAAACTGACCAGATTTTAAAAACGGCCAAGACACCGCAATTCATCATCACCTTACGTGTCCACATTTCCAAAACAGGCAAAATTGCCTATTTCAACAACATGATCTGTGTCCACATTTCCGAAACAGTCAAAAATGCCTATTTCAACAACATGATCTGTGTCCACATTTTCAAAAACTTGATATTTTACCCCCAAAAAGTAATCCAAGCCCCTTTTTCTATGTATTTGTCCCCAAAGGAGACCCTTTCCCCGGAATATACCTTCCATGTATCACATTATAACAACTTCTAAAATGTGGACACGGCTCTATAAGGCGGTGTGTCCACATTTTAAAAAACTACACTTTTCTTAGGAAAAACAGAACTTTTCGAAATGTGGACACGCCGCCTTATAGAGCCGTGTCCACATTTTAAAAAAGACACTTTTCTTAGGAAAAACATACTTTTTCAAAATGTGGACACGCCGCCTTATAGGGCCGTGTCCACATTTTAAAAAAGACACTTTTCTTAGGAAAAACATACTTTTTCAAAATGTGGACACGCCGCCTTATAGAGCCGTGTCCACATTTTAAAAAAGACACTTTTCTTAGGAAAAACATACTTTTTTAAAATGTGGACACGCCGCCTTATAGAGCCGTGTCCACATTTGCAAAAATTCACTTTTGTCAATAAAACATACTTTTTTCAAATGTGGACACGCTGCCTTATAGAGCCGTGTCCACATTTTAAAAAAGTATGTTTTTCCTAAGAAAAGTGCCCTTTTTTAAAATATGGACACGCCGCCTTATAAAGCCGTGTCCACATTTTAAAAAAGTATGTTTTTCCTAAGAAAAGTGTATTTTTTTTAATGTGGACACGGCTCTATAAGGCGGCGTGTCCACATTTTGAAAAAGTATGTTTTTCCTAAGAAAAGTGTCTTTTTTTAAAATGTGGACACGGCTCTATGAGGCGGCGTGTCCACATTTTGAAAAAGTATGTTTTTCCTAAGAAAAGTGTCTTTTTTTAAAATGTGGACACGGCTCTATAAGGCGGTGTGTCCACATTTTAAAAAAGACACTTTTCCTAAGAAACACCGCCTTATAGAGCCGTGTCCACATTTTAAAAGTTTAATAATGTGACACATGGAAGGTATATTCCGGGGAAAGGGTCTCCTTTGGGGACAAATACATAGAAAAAGGGGCTTGGATTACTTTTTGGGGGTAAAATATCAAGTTTTTGGAAATGTGGACACAGATCGTCTTTGTGATTTACGCATTTTTCGCATTTTTTGAAAAATGGACACGTTCAATGTTTCAAGTTCTGAATGGAATGAAAAATAATAGTTTTCAATTTACAACATATTTAGTAGAATGCCGGCATGTTCTGAAGGGAATACACATTAATATTCTCCATTTACAGCTATTTAGTCAATGTGGCAAGTTCTGAAGGGAATGAATAATATCATTTTTTGATATTTGTTTAACATGCCTTATATAAACGTGTCCATGCGGTCCTTTTCATGCATTTGGTTCATTAAGACGTGCTCGACCTCTAGTCCAATGAAAAACGTCGTTATATAATGGTAGCCGGGAAAATAGACTGGTTTAAAACACATTACTAAGAGCAAAATAAGTGGAAAAATCAGTTTACTCAAATTGGGACAGGGCCAATGAATGCCATTGAGTGTTAAATTGTCTGATTCAGAAAATGAATGGTCACGCGTGATTATTTTATCCAAGGATGATTCTATATCTTTGAGTTTATTATAAATTTGGTAAACTTTCTTTATGATCCATGTATTATGCCATATTTATATCTTTATTTTACTTCAATCTATTTATCGTCTCTTTTATTTCATCTTCTTAACATTACTAGTCAAGTCATTTCCGTAGAGTTATGGTCAAAGATGACAGCTCAACGTACACATGTAGATGTATCGCCATTAATCTAGCGCGAAAACAGGATGACAAACAGACATCAAACCATTCGAGTGACACATCGTATACAATCGTAACTAATCGATACTTTCCGTATCACTCCGTTGAAAGAATCAAAAAGCACATTGGGTTATTTCCATGATATGACATTTTTTAACCCTTTATTTCACACTTGAGATAAAGCTTTATTGCCCGGAAACTACATACTGATTGGTATGACTAGCTAAAGAAATATAAAAAGATCGGACAGGGAAAGTAGCATTCAAGGAAGACAGTCAACCACAAAACACAGAAACAAACACGCCCTATTGTCAACCCTTTTGTGTTTGTGATGTCGTTTACATTTATTATTGCTTTTGCCTTCTTGTTTGTCTGTTTGCGTGTTTGTTTCTGTGTTTTGTGGTTGACTGTCCTCCTTGAATGCTACTTTCCCTGTCCGATCTTTTTATATTTCTTGCCAATAAGTTGTATGTACCGACACTTCTGGATGACATACTGAACATTAATGGACATTGACAATCCTTTCTTTTCTACTAAGCTTACCACTATATGTCCTAAAAAATGCCAGCTTAACAAAGCTAACATGTCTGATACTGTCGCTTTTTGATATTGTTAATTATCCCCCACTTGGATGGGAATGTTTCCCAAGCTACTTCTTATGGTGTCTAGGTTTTTCAACTTATTCGTTTTTCTAGAGCTTGTAGTCGTGTGGAAGATTTCAATATTCGTAATATCTACTATAGCAGGGCTCCCGTGACGGTGGCGTTTGATGTTTGTATATGATATTCCTTATCGTGCCCTTAATGGTTTATTCTCTTGTTGCTCTGGCTTCTGCCAAGTCATTGAGTACCTTCAGTGTGGCTTTCTAGGTTATTGTTTTTTTATATTATATTTACACGAGCATATTTGTGTTTTACTTATATTGCCTATTGATGCTGCCTTGTTAGTTAGTTGGTGCACCCTAGAACCGGTTTAAACTCCCAGTGGCCTACTTTGCCACTGACCGTTCCAAGGCGGTAGCCATATTGTCAACCCTTTTGTGTTTGTGATGTCGTTTGTATTTATTATTAATTTTGCGCTCTTGTTTGTCTGTTTGCGTGTTTGTTTCTGTGTTTTGTGGTTGACTGTCCTCCTTGAGTGCTACTTTCCCTGTCCGATCTTTTTATATTTCTTCGGAAATTCTTTGCAAAATTTGATTATCGCAACCCTGATTTAAGAACTCTTGGCCATAATCCATTTCATACAATCTTTGTTAAACTTGTAAAAGGTTTATTAAAAGAGGTTATGACCCTATCATTTTCCAACGTAGTATATGTTTAGTGGTTGACCTATTTACAGTTCGCCACTATGCTTTCCTCTTTGAGTGTGCGATGACCGGAGATAGTGTGGACCCTATGATGACGTTTAGCTAACCCCTCATAGGACGGTAGCGTTTGATGTTTGTATTACATCTTGTCGTACCCTTAAAGGTTTGTTATTGTGTTGCTCTGGCTTCTGTCAAGTCATTGAATACTTGTTTTGTTGTTTCTCCAGGATTTCTCAAATTATATTTACATGATCATTTATGTTATACCTATATTGCCTACAACTGCTGCCTTACACTGTAACCCGAGAGGCCCTTTTTGCCACTGACCGTTCCAAGGCTATTGTCAACCATTTTATGTTTGTGATGTCATATCTTGCCTTCGATTCATATTTGTAATTGCTGTTTGTTTCTGTGCGTGTTTGTTGTTGGCTGTGGTCCTTGAATGCTACATTTCCTGTTCGACGTTTACATCTACCTTTTTATATCTACTTCTGAAGTAGACAACATTTAAATAGCGGATGCGTACCACTTAGTCACCCTGATACCCATTTGAACGTGCCTATATAATTATGTCCCTTTTATAAATAATTTCTGTTAACAAAACTGTTTTGGAGAGTTGAAATGAGTTATATGGGGTTTTACGTCGCATCAAACCAAATGTGTTACAGGCGCCGACAGGAATGAACATTCCAGACCCACCCTATATGTGAGTCAGCGATATTTTAACCTAGCCCAGTGTCAGATACCGGAAACTTGTCAACGATCTTGTATGCAGACTGTAGTCGTACGATGTAGCTGCATAATTAAAATGATTTACTTATGTAAAATATGGAACACTATGTGTGAAAGTGATATAGTTATGCATTACATTATATACTAGTAATGTATTTGTGTGAACACATGTTGATACTGAAATCTGCTGTAATGCTACAATCGCTGTGAATGTGAGTCAACATATAAGTATTCTGTTTTCTTCTGACGTTAGTCATGTGTATCAGAAACAATTGTTTGAACTTCTTTATACTTATATATTAAAAATATATATTAACAGAATGTATAAGAACCATATCATAAACTATGTGTCAGTGTTAGTGTATTAGTCATTTGTTAAATTTATATTAATTGGTTAATGCTCTTTTACCCATCTACAAAACATAAATACATGTTGATGCCTCCTTCATTATATTTTAATCTAGAAATATAGAACCGTCGTCTGTTTTACAACATTTAAGTAGAAATCTAATCCACTTTGCCATGTCTGCTGTGGAAAGAATTGCTCCAGCGGGTTCGTATGGGTACAAACTGCAATACAAGATGGGAACCACATATGCCAAAGCGTGTGTGTATGTGTCTGTGTGTGAGTGTGTTTGTGTCCTTATAGTGGAAAGTAGCACTTGTGTTTCGTTTTTAAACGTGTTGTAATCATTATTTTCTAAAATGGAAAATGAAATATATATTTGTGTTACCTACGGGTATCTTGAATTAAAGGAGTGGACAAACAACCTTTAGACTTATGTATCAACCGGTATGTTTAGAATACAAGTGCAGTACATAATATCTTCTGTTTTCATTCTGTCATTGCATAACATACGAAAACATTTATGGAAATAATGCTGAATAGTAACGTAGCTGAAAAATGGTAAAATCATATTCATCAATACGAAAGATGGACATTTTTACTGTGCATATCTACTCTTTAGTCCGAATGTGCGATTCGTGGAGTTTATATGAAATCATATTCATCAATAAGTTGTATGAGAATTAGTAGGGTTTTTATTACAAAATATTCATCTATTCAGTGGCTGAGCCTTCGAAGATTATATACCATACTATATATGTATTTGGGGGGTTCTGCTGTAATTTTTCTTTTAGCCTCTTCGACATATGAAATGGTACCTACTTACTCAAGTTTGATTTTTTATCTGAAAAAACAAGTATGTACAAGAAATAAAAAACCTCAAATATGAAAATTTAAAATGGTACCTACTTACTCAAGTTTGTTTTTCTAATTTCTGAATTCCTAGGTGTACAGAAAGTAGAACCTTTTAGAATAGGGGTAGTGAAGATTGCAAGGTTATTTTTTTTTTATAGTTATCAAAGTTACAAACATATTGCTTTTTTTGTAATAATATAAAATGTTTATTTAATACAAAACAAATTTGTTGATTTGTTATCAAAATTTTACTCAAATCAACGAATATAACAAAATATGATTTTTTTACTAGAAAATCAAATTTCTATATGTCTCAGTCTAATACATTCAACAATGTATGGCTTTACTACTTCCCAGTATCTATGTCATAATCTAACTATATGAGCATCACAACCAACACAAATTTGATATTTTGCACTTGTACCTTTTCCACATTTTAGACACGGTAAAACTTTACTTTGCTTTAATCTGAATGTATGTAAACTGCAGTAGTTTGAATCTTTTGTTGGTTTATTTTTACAAGGTTTGTGATTTCCAACTTTGAGAAATTGGCAAATGTTTTCAATTTTCTTAGCGTTTTCCATTTTCTTTTTCTTGTTATAATAAATATTTTTTTATGTTAAGAAAAGAAAAATAATATGATATATATTACAAAAATGAGTACGGAAGACGTTCACTACATTTTACAATTACACCGGGAAGGAGTAATTAATGATGATCTGCTTAGAAAGGTGCTAAATGCTTTCCCTGAAATTTCAAAGGAAACTCCAAAAGAGGTTATTCAACCAGTTGAGTCCAAAGTGCTGGAAAGTGTAAGACGTGAAAAAAAAAAAGAAAAAAAAAACCCAATCCTAGCTCCACGAGTTGTAAAACCAATTCCTGCGCCACGGACCAAACCAATCCCAGCGCCACGAGCTGCAAAACCAATTCCTGCACCACGGACCAAACCAATCCCAGCACCACGAGCTGTAAAACCAACCCCTCGTACTACAATCAAACCCCGTGAAACTCCAAAGGAAACTCCAGAGGTTAATTCTCAAACATTAGAAAATTTACTCAAAAGACGACGTGCTAAAAACAACGTAAACGAGAAAAGCAGAAATATGATAAATTACAAGAAAATGTTATAAATGAACAAAAGCAGAAATATGCTAAATTACAAGAAAATGTTATAAATGAACTAAAACAATTTTTTTAAGATAGAAAATTAAAACTGACTGACAAACCAATGTGTGGTTATTTAAAAGCATACGAGATATCTGTCAAGAAATACAAAGACCCTCAAAAAGTATTTCGTGATAAGAAATCCATTATCACAAAACAAATAAGCAAAGAGCTGACAAAGATGAATGGATTAAAGTTTTCATTAGGTCTTACTGTAAAGCTAGTCAAAGATGATGGTGCTACCAACAAATACGTTCAAACGACACCATTCCACAGTGAACAAAATGCAATCTTAAACTCTAAAAAAATGAATGAGTTTTACGATGAATCATCTGCATATATACAAGAGAGCCTTGAAAGATTTATAAATGGAGGTTCAGGATTGGAGATTGATCACTGTGTTACGTTTTACTTGAATTTTGCAAAGTACGAGCCGTTAAAAGGTTCTTCATATATTCCTCTACCGAAAGCATTAGCTGACAAAAAAGCAATAATTAATGTCAAGAATGAAGATAATAAGTGCTTGAAAGTGGCATTGGTTTCTGCTTTGTGGCCTAATAAAAATAATCCAAATAGGATATCTAGTTATAAAAAGCACATGGGTAAGTTGAATATGGATGGTATTGAATTTCCCACTCCAATTTCTCAAATTTCCAAAGTAGAGAAACAAAACAACCTTGCTATCAACGTCTATGGATATATCATAACAGGAAAAAATAAAAAGGTAACTATTTTTCCATATCACATATCAGAACAACCAAAAGATATTGAGCGAATTAATCTGCTCTTAATATCTGACGATATTGAGGTTGAAAGTGAAAATGAAGATGATCCAAATAATGAAGAAGGAATCATAGATGACAACTATGACCCTGATGATTATTCCGACAAACCAGCAAAAATAACAAAATATCACTATTGCTGGATTAAAAAATCTGAATAGACTACTCTATGAAAAACAAACAAACTTAAAGGTCAAACTTACTTCTGCGATCGTTGCCTTCACGGCTATTCTGGAAAAGGACCACTTGCCAAACACAAAGAAGACTGCGAGGGTATCAACAAAAATGCTCGCAGAACAGAAATGCCGAAAGAAGGTAAAAATCACACACAATTTAAAAATCCTCAAAATCAGATGCCTGTGCCTTATACAATATATGCTGATTTTGAAAGTACAATCAAACCGCAATCAATCATATTTGGAAAGAAATCTGAAATTCAAAATGTACACGAACCTTGCGGGTTTGGATACCAGAGTGTCATATATGATGGCAAAGCTGAAGAACCTGTTATTTACAGAGGTGAAGATGCTGTTGAAGTGTTTTTAAATCGCCTAGAATGTGAGAAGAGCAACATTAATAAAATATTTGCTCACCCAAAACCATTAATAATGACGCAGCAAAATGAGGAAGATTATGAAAAAGCAACACACTGCTGGATATGCGAAAATGAAATAAGTAGGAAATGTGGCAAAAACTGTAAAGTAAGAGACCACTGCCATTTTACTGGAGAATACAGAGGCGCAGCACATAAAAACTGCAACCTAAAACTGAAAATAAAACCTGGCAAAACACCTATACCTGTTATATTTCACAACCTCAAAGGATATGATAGTCATCTTATAATGCAAAAAATACATAAAATGACAGGTAATATTACATGCATCCCAAACAACGCTGAAAAGTATATTTCATTTAGTGTCGGCCAGCTTAGTTTTTTAGACAGTTTCCAATTCATGGCTTCGTCTCTGGAAAAATTGGTTAAAGCAACAGACAAATCTGATTTCAAAATTACCAAAAATCAGTTTGGGGAACAAACAGATTTACTTTTACGAAAAGGTGTTTATCCATACGAATATATGGACAGTATGGAAAGATTTGAGGAAACGCAATTACCACTTATAGAAAAGTTTTACAGTAGTCTCTCAGATGAAAGTATAAGTCCCGAAGATTACGAATACGCTCAAAAAATATGGAAAGAGTTTAACTGTAAAACTCTCGGAGACTATCATGATTTATATCTAAAAACGGATGTAACTTTGTTAGCAGATGTATTTCAAACTTTCAGAAAAAAATGCATGAATGCATATAAACTCGATCCCTTGCATTACTACACAGCACCTGGATTATCTTGGGATGCTTTACTTAAACATTCTAAAATAGATTTAGAACTTTTGACAGACATTGACCAGCACTTGTTTGTAGAAGAAGGAATGCGTGGTGGAATGAGTATGGTATCAAAACGATATGCAAAAGCAAACAATCCATATTTGGCTGATTATAACCCTGACGAGGAAAACAGCTTTATAATGTATTATGATGCAAATAATCGTTATGGATGGGCAATGAGTCAGCCGCTTCCATATTCTGGCCATAAGTGGGGGGAACCAGGAAAGTTACCGGAGCCAAAAGAAGGAAAAGGATATCTTGCAGAAGTTGATTTAGAATATCCTAAAGTACTTCATGATAGTCACAATGATTATCCACTTGCCGCTGAAAGATTAAAAGTAAAAAAAGAATGGTTGTCTAAATACCAGACAGATCTGTTGGAAAATAATAGCATGATAAATACAGAACAACTAGTCCCAAATCTTATGGACAAAGAAAAATATGTGATACATCACAAAACCCTGGAACTGTATTTATCTTTAGGTATGAAACTAAAGAAAGTACACAGAGTATTAGAATTTAATGAAAAACCATGGATGGCATCATACATAAAGCTAAACACAGAACTTAAGAAAAAAGCTAAAACACAACTTGAAAAAGATTTTTATAAACTTATGAACAACTCTGTGTTTGGCAAGACAATGGAAAATCTACGCAAGCGTACTGATATAAAACTAGTCAGAACTGACGGCTCTGAAAATGAAAAGATAAGAAAAATACTAGCCAAACCCAACTTTAACAGGCGTATAAAATGTTCAGATGAATTGACAGCAATACATGTAAACAAGACGAAATTGACATTAAACAAACCAATCTATGTTGGGATGTCGGTGTTAGATTTATCAAAGTATATGATGTATGATTGGTATTATAATACCCTGAAAAAAAGGTACGGAGATAAATGTACTTTATTATACACAGACACTGACAACTTGCTGGTAGAAATCAAAACAGAAGATGCATACAAAGACATGGCTGAAATGAAAGATGAGTATGATCTAAATGATTATCCTCAAAATCACCCAATGCATGATGATACAAACAAAAATGTATTGGGTAAAATGAAAGACGAATGTGCTGGTGTTGCTATAGCTGAGTATGTTGGATTAAGACCCAAGCTATATTCTATTTTGAGAGCGGATGAACAACTTATCAAAAAAGCAAAAGGAGTAAAAAATTATGTAGTTCAAAAAAATATAAACTTTGAAAACTACAAGGATGCATTGTTTAACAAGAAAAAATACACCCATGAAATGAAAATGATGCGCACGATGCTTCATCAAATATACGGCATAAAAATAAGCAAAATTACGCTGTCACCATTTTACTCAAAAAAATACATACGAGAAGATGGAATTACAACTGATGCACATGGTTTCTATAAAAACTTATGAATTTGGGTATCAGCAGGAACAATAAGTAATTCTTCTTTGACAAATCCTCTCTGTGGCGCTGGTGCTTTCAAATAATAAACTCTTATACCTTGCGTCACCATATAACTTTTAATCTTGTGAATATCTACACTCCACATTGGATCAGTTGCTATGCGTCTTCCACCTTCTTGTTCCCCGGGTTGATATAAATATCTTACACTTGCATTCATACATATAGGATCACCTTTTAATATTTTTGTTTCAACAGAAGGGGGCTTTTTTGTCTCCACATTTATTGCTTTGACAACTTCTGGTAATCTCTTTACCCATTCTCTTATACGTTTTTGTGAATCTATTTCCTTAGCATACTGATAACAAAACAATCTTTCAGCTAATATTCTGTTAAATATTTCCACTATAGCTTGGTCTCTGTGTATTTCTGTTCTGCCCCGTCTTATATTTACTTTGTGTTTGGCCATCAACTGTGATACTGCACCCATAAATTCTCTGCCTGGATCCACTTGTAATAATTTTGGATATTTCAAATGCCGACTGTATATATTTTCAAATTCTTTAGCAACTTCTGTGCTATCCTTGGAAGTCAGCGGCTCTGCTTCTTTGTATCTACTTGCAATATCAACCACAGTCAACGCATATTTATATGTCTTGCGTCCACGGCCAAAGCCAAAAGTATCATGGGGCAGAAATAACAAATCAGCTTGATGCACTCCATTCTTAGCAGAAACATCAAACCTGGGTCTAATTATTTTCTTTGGCGCAGGTAAATAAATCTGCCACACAGCTTGTTTCTTTACAAATTATAATGCCTGTTTCTTACTGACACCAGCTTCTTTTGCCAATTTTTTAACTGCTGAGTAACCTTTCCAAAATCCTTTTGGGCTGTAATAAATCTTTTCCATTTTTTCTACTAAAGTTTAAACTTTATATAACTATAAAGAAAAAAAATGGAAATCACAACTGCACGATTTGATGAACTGCTCGAAGAGCAAAATCAATATAGCACAAAGAAATGGACAGACTTGGAAATAATAAAATATACACTATTACAGATACGAAAATAGTAGATACTGAATATGGTCCATCCAAGGTATTGACATTATTAGACAACGGTGAAGTATGGGCGCCTGATCATCTCAAAAATAAATTAGAGAAAAGTGCTTAACTACCATATTATATGCGACCACTTGGATTGAAACCATGTAAAAACAACGAATAAAATAGGTATCATGCATATGACTTTTCAAAGTAAACATACTTAGTCATTCCAAATCTAAAGTAATTATACTTTTAAACTATTTTTTTTTATGAAATCAATTTGTACGCCACAAATCCAGTTGCAGCCATGCCCACCACAATAAACGTAATTTCTCTATTCTGTTGATCCGGAGATGGTGTATAAAAATTACTCAACTTAGGCTCCGGTTCCAAAAGCAAATGCTTACCAGTTATATAATAATACTGTTTCATAGCCTGGTCTACATCATCAAAAGTCTGCTCTGCATGATGCTCCTTTTGCAGTTGCTTATTAATAAAATCTAATCTCTCTGTTCTTTTTTTATTCCACGCCGCTTGTGCTGCGTTTAATTGTTCTACGGCTTTGTCATGCCTTTGTCTTTCCTCATCTGAATGACTTCCCATTTTTGAAAAGAAATAATTTGAACCGCTAAATGCCAATGCATTTGTTAATGCGCCACCTGTCATCATTGCTACTGCACTTGCCATTTTTTATATATATATATTTAAAAATTATTTCATAATATCCTCAGGAATAATACCTTGCTTAATCAGCATATCCTTTGTAGCCATTGCTAACATTATATCCACAGACAGCATCCCAACATCTACCCTCCCATCACATACAAGTTAATAAAAGAATTGCCTAAAGTCTTAGTCATGCTTGCCCCAAGCCTTGCTTCATATCTGCAGTAAAGTTTGTTAATTTCATCCGGGGGCATGCTATCTATATTTGTGAGTTGTATGTCTTTACCCAAATATTGACGACTACCGCCGCCAGCCACTATGGCTGATAATCTTTTTTTTTTTGTTTCTTGTTGCTTTGATTCATCATGTTCCGTAAAACCTTCCGATATATCTTGTAATAGTTCTTCCGCATTCATTTTTATATTAATAATCTTATTTTTTATCTTGAAATAAATATAAAATACAAAACAACCAGCTGCGATATTCATGCAACTAGTAATTGTTAGTATTGTTAATAGCATTGTTATTAACACTGCTATTTTTTTATTAACATTATTAATTTGCTGCAAGCATTGCTATTAACATTACTAATTTGTTATGAGCAATGCTATAAGCATTACATATTTTTCGATATTTTCATTATATTTTCTTGTCAGTATTGCTATTAACATTGCTACTTTGCTGTTAGTATTACTACTAGCAACAGTTAGAAAAAAAGTAATTATTCAACCCAATAACCAGTTGGTTGGTCAGTCCTCAAAATTAACTTGGAATATTTAGTCTTTGCTAAAGCTTTTCTTATTCTGGTTCTCTCCTCCAACGTCGGAATAACATCATTTTCTCTCAAACAATTTTCATAACTATCTCTGTCCTTAGTGTAAAACATACACAACCATTTTGCTTGCTCTCTCAAATCTTTCAATACAGAATTATATATCTGTGAAATAACCCATACTGATTGTTTGGCGTGACGGCCAGAGAATGCCAACTCTGATAACATATATTTTTTCTTTGTTAATTCTTCTGTAGCGGAGCAATCATCAATGATGTATAGTGTGGGCTTGCCAGCATATTGTTTGAAAAATAAACGCAACAGTTCTTGTAACATTTCTTTGCCGTTGCTAACGTGATTGACAATTATTATTTTTTTATCTCTCGGATTTCTTACATCACCTATCCAGGATCTATTTTTATAAGCCTCGTTCCACTCTAGGAACACTCTAAGGTTGGACACAATATAATTATATGTTCAAAAACTCCAACATACTCTTGTTCAAGTATGTCAAGAACAAACTCTGTTTTGCCGCAGCCTGTCTGACCACAGATAATGGCACTGTGGGGATATTTAGGATATTTTTGTTGCAAACTAGTATCGTGATTCTTTGAATCTTCCATCTTTGAAATTGATTTGCGCGTCTTGTATTATATATAGATAAATATTTAAAGGTTGATCTGCATCTGCTTTTTTATTTATAAGTATCGTTATGCCTTCACTGCCGTTTTCTATTTTTCTTCCACTGCCGTATAATAAATTGTCATCACATGTTCTAAGGTCAAGCCACAAAGCATATAATTTTGTCAGATAAGTCTCAAGAGAAACATTGGTAAAGTTTAAGTCCCTCGCTACTATTTATGTCGCTTTGTTTCTTTTTGATGTCAAGGCAAAATATTTGTTGATTTCATCCCAATGTTGATATGCCTTCATGCCCTGACTATACAACTGATTTGGTACTCCCTCTATTATCATTTCAACCTTTTCAATCTTTGGGTTGTAATAGGTTTCTGTGCTTGTTCTTTCTGGGTCTTCAAACAGCATTAGAATTCCTTTCATGCTCTGTGCTGGTACATTAATGTTGATATTCCAAAGGGTTTCAGATTTGTTTGCTATTAATTTTCTATGTCGCAAGATACGATCATACATAAATACTATCTTACCATTGATTTGCCGTCTTATTTGTCTGGATAATTCAACATCACTAACCATATCAAATTCCAAGCAGATATTTTTTATTACATAAGATGCATCAGCATCAGTGCTTTTGATAACTTTGTTATACTCGTCAAACGTTAATTCATATTCTAACCTATCACCACGCCCCGCTTGATAAAATGGCATATGACATTCTAACATTTCAAAGTCCAGTGGATTACAAAATCTATTTCCATAAGCTGCTGCTATAGCTTCATCTTCGGTGTCTGAGGAAGCATCTCCCGCACCAACTCTATGTTTTAACATGTTTGCTTTACCAATACCTTGGTAAGCTATGTTTACTCGTTCAGTAGGGCTTTTCCATAAATCTACATAACAATGATATATATCACTGTCGTCTATTGACATGACTTCATTGCCACTTATTCTTATTGTCATTTTTTTACAATTGCTCTACCCAGATTCTGGTATATAGTAGCGTTGGCGTCTTTCTGCTTTTAAGTTCTATTTCAAAGGCAAGATGAGCAGTACGTGGAACTATCACATCTTTAGTACTTAGATTTGGAAATCTCACAAGCAGTTGCTGGTTTTGATCTATTGTTGATGGATTATTAGTTATTACTACACTTGTGCGGATGCCTTTGGCACCATAAGGTTCTCTTAGTTTTCTATGAGGGTTGAGTTTGTTTCCGTATGCCGACATTGTTTTTATTTTTTAAATATATTTTTTAAAATTAAATAAAATAAACAATGGCTGAAGGTGGATATGACAATCCTGTGTACGATCCAGATGATTATGATGAATATTATGATGATGATTTACCAATGGTGCCTGATGAGCCTGTTCTAAAAAGTCTTCTTAATCAAAGCGATCATCTTGCTGACCTTGGAGGGAGGCTGAAAGAATCCCAACTTGAAGCACACAAAACAAATCTTGTAAAATCCTTTTATGATGAAATAGGAAAACGATATAAAATGGCACCGGATAAAATGGATTATGACCAGTTTAAAGTATCATCTGATGGTAAAACATTATACTGGCGGTTGTTTGGTGATAAAGAAATAAGAATAACTTCCAAGCAATGTTTTTTTACGTTTCTTGCTCTTGGTTCTTTGGTAATTGAATATAACAGGGTCATGGCTCTGTGGGAACAAAGGCGGTAAACAAAATTATCACAAAAAGCTCGGCAAGCGTTGGAGAGCACAAGCAATGATTTACCAGATAATATGGATGCTATTTCATTACAAGATTTTTCACATATTATTGATAACACAGCACAGTCAATGGAAAGTGCTCTTTATGACTATGTGGATGAGCGTCCTGATGCTGAAACACAAACAAATATAGACAAGCGTGAAATGGATGGAATAGTAAAAGCGATGACAACTGTCAAGGAAGAACTCACCAATAACTTGGCAAAACTCACACAACTTGATAAAGACATAACAAGTGAAAAACAAAAGTTAGAACAAGCTAAGACTGACGATGATAAATTCCAGATAAAAAGAATTAGCGACCGCATCAAAGAGCTTGAAGTTGAGAGAGGTGCAAGGATGGATGTTATCAATGAAAACAGAGAAGCTTTCCGTAACCAAGTAAGCAGGATAAAAGAGACAATAAACAGAATGTTAAACGAGGATACAACTCTTCGAGAGAGGATCAAAACCTTGTTTAGAGACCAAGGTATTACTATTGTTAGTATTTTCACTGCGTTTGGTATGATTATTGGGGTATTAGTTGAGGCCATTATTCCTACAACGGGAGGAGGGACTGCACCTGTTCCAACTCCAAAGCCTGATCCATCAAGTGTAAAAGACTGGATAAAAAAACAACTAAGTAATCTTGGTAAACGTCTTGCTAATTTAGCTGGTAAAGCTGCTGCAGCACTTCCAGGAGTTATTGGTGCAATAGTATCATGGCTTTTATCTGCAACAGGTAATGTTATTAATTGGCTTGGTAACAATCTATGGGCTTTGCTTGTGTTTGTTTCCGGGTTGTTGTATGTGGCAGCCAAAGAGTGGTTTAGTAAATCTCGTAGATAAGTAATGCAGGAAGACCTATTACTATAGTACCAACAATTATAGTTGTTTTGTTTTCTTTGTGTTCAATCGCTATTTTTTGTATTTCTGGTGGGTTATGTTCCACAGTTTTATCAAAGTCAGAATGTTCCGGTAAAAAATTCTTTGTTGTGGTGCCTTGAAAAGGTTGAATATTTTTTGGTGGCACTGGTTTTACATTTACATCATTATTCAGTCCTAATGCTTGTGCATCGGTTGCTGTTACAATTTCATTATTGTAGTCTTGTATTATTCCAATTATTAATTCCATGTCACTTGGAAACATGTACAATCCACTTCCATAAACAAAATTTACTTTACTTCTTGCATATTTTAGGGTGTTTTCATATCTTGAAATTTGACTGGGCAAGTCGATGGGGCTATTTATTGCGTCCTCTACATTTGCTAAAAATTGTTTCTGTGCATCAAATGCCGTTCCAGTTCCAAGTATATCTGTTCTTGTTTGTGATTGTGAGCCAAGGATTGCCCAGCAGTATGTTCTTATGCTGTCATTGATTCTTTCTACTCCAGCTCTTGTAAATCCAAATGAACAATCTAGTATAAAAGTAGACCAACTATTGTCAGCCTCAGATCCTTGTGCAATGTAATCAATGTGATATGTTTTATCACTCTC
Source organism: Cyrtodaria siliqua (assembly GCA_037043455.1). Classification (NCBI taxonomy): domain Eukaryota; kingdom Metazoa; phylum Mollusca; class Bivalvia; order Adapedonta; family Hiatellidae; genus Cyrtodaria; species Cyrtodaria siliqua. The sequence continues at coordinate 27,684 of JAWPHD010001628.1, forward strand.
ATAGACTGTAAAACTCATCGTTTTGTTGTCGTATACAGTATTTATCAAGGGATGATAACCAATATTTGTCCAGTAATTATAAATTGTTCCTAGACCATCAATATAGCTATGTTTCTGTCTCCAGTCCGAATTTAAGTCAACGTTAAACTCCTTGCATATTCTCTCGTATGCTTTTCGGTTATATGTGTTATTAAACGCATTCCAATTTGAGTCTTGCGGCATTGCTACACTCATCTCAAGTAATATTCTTCTAACTTGGTAGTAGGCATGAAATCGAAATAACGAACCAACAAGGGCATCAGCTTTTAGATGATTGTTGAAAACAATACCACATCCAGTTGTCGCACACCAAATAACAAAATTCAACTGATTCTGCCAAAATGACATCCAATCTGTTCCCCAGCTTTGGACTATAGCATCTGATTTAACGTATGGGAGTTTGTATTTTTCATTGGGAAATGATGCTTTAAAGCCTTTACCGTCTGATGTAATGACTATGTTTTGATTTATTATATCTATCACTTTTTTGCTAAAAGTATTTGAATAGTGAGCATCTGGGTTATATTTGAATTCTTTAGAAATCATTTTTATTTTGTATTTTTATATATATTAAAAAAAAATATTTCATACAATTTCAAACATATACGGTTCTATTAGCTTACAACAGTATATCGATAATAAAAATGGAGATAAGCGCGTTAGATTAAAAAGTTTTATATTCACTATCGGTTGGTATAATATTAATCATGAAGTCATAAAGACGAAAAACTCAGATAAAACGCGACATTTAGCAGGTGGACTCTATAACTTTCAAGACTTGACAGAAATGTTTAAATTGCTAAATGAAAATATTACCCTGGACATTATTGTTCAAAATGGTGCAGCCATTTTAGATACGTCAATAGAGACACGAATGAGAAGTGGTCTTTCAAATATGCTGGGATTCAAGGACAGAAAATGGTTGACAGGTACTAATATGGGAGATTACCCAATTAATTTTGCTCCTTATAAACAGCTATATGTTCATCTGGAACAAGTTAATACGAGTAGTAATTATTTCAATGGTGCGCCAAGCACTATTATAGGGGATGTACCTGTAGTAAATAAGCAGTATGGAGATATTGCATATACACATTTTTGTCCTGAATATCACTGTCTTATGAATGGTGCAATTTCTGAATTAAAAACAGAAGTTAGAGATGAGTATGACAACAAGATAAATAATCACGGTTTGCCTATGAGTTGTGTTTTAGAAATTATTTAGAAAATATATTTTTATAAAAAAAACAATGAGTATATCTGGACCAACAAGACCTTAATAAACAGAAGACTTAGAGGTTTTGATAAATAATGTTCAAAATTTATATAGGCGAATTGTGCCTTTTGTTAACCAGTTTAATCATTTGAAAAATAGAGTTGATAATCTTAAATATGGGATTATAACAATATTTGCGGAGGCTAAGGGCCCACTTGTGTTGAATAGAATACTCTCATTTGGTAACGGCGGGGCAGAAACAAATGTGGGGCGTTTAATGACACGCCGTGGACGGATTATGGGAATAAGTTTAGCTTGTGAACGATTAGTTGGTGACGTATCTGTAATAGTTTCTGTCAATGGTGTTGAACAACCAAATTATGGCATAACGCTTCACATCATCCCACGCAATCATGATAACTTTGATAGTCCTTTAGAGATTGGTGCTGGTTCTGTTGTTAACTTTGTATGCAAGGTTGCTAACGCTACCGCTGTAAATACGGTGGCATCATTATTAATTGGATTAATTTAATTTTTTATTAATAAATAAAAAAATGAAGCAACCGACAGCACCAAGTTTATATCCTGAGTTGCCAGTGGAAGACGGACAAAAGTATAGATTACAAAAGATTTCAGAAATTGAAAAAAAGTTAATTACAGAACGAGATATACGTCAGTCATTTTATAAAAAATATAAACGTGGTATTAATATTACAGATGGAATTGATACTACCTTGATATCTGCAGGTGTTATTATGGCTGGGATTAGATTTGTTGTTCCAGTTTTGTTACCTTTGGAAATAGCAGCAATAGTATGTGGAGCTACAGGTGTTTGTATTAATTTTATCAGACGCAAGCTTAATGCAAAAGCTCAAAAACATTATGAAATAAAAACTTTGGCAGATGCTAAGTTAAATAGTATAAAGCAGTTAATATCAAAAGCGTTGAGTGATGCACAAATATCTGAGCAAGAGTTTAAGTTGATTTTAGATGAACTGGAAAGATACTATAATTTGAAACAGGATATCAAACAAAAGAAACTTGAAATGAGTGAAGTTAAAAAAAAACAACTAGTGGAGCAGGGAAGAAAGGAAGCAATGGCAACCTTACAAAAAAGTTTAAAAAGTGTGTGATTTATTGTTTTAGTAGTGTGTTTGAGTATGATCCACCACCTTTGTATTCAAGGTCGGAAAATTGTTAATTTGAATGTAATTTTGATAACTATAAAAAAAAATTAAACTTGCAATCTTCACTACCCCTAAAAGTTTTTTTCTACTTTCTGTACAACTAGAAATTCAGAAATTAGAAAAAACAAACTTGAGTAAGTAGGTACCATTTTAAATTTTCATATTTGAGGTTTTTTATTTCTTGTACATACTTGTTTTTTCAGATAAAAAATCAAACTTGAGTAAGTAGGTACCATTTCATATGTCGAAGAGGCTAAAAAAAAAATTACAGCAGAACCCCCCAAATACATATATATCAAAAGCATATCCATCAAAAATGATGTGAAAATTCATTGGGTGTACACTGCTTCAAGGGCATTCGTACGGTGAATTAGCATGAACGATTTACAATTATAAATCAAAAATAAATAACTGCTTCAATGTAACAACAAGAAGTTATCAAACAAATTGAATATGAATGCATGACAGAATTGTCGCAAGATGACCCTAGTGGTTGGGACTAACTCAGAAAAGTATCAATGTCAGTGACTGCTTTTACATAAGTTTAAATGCATCATTTTGGAATATGTTAAATATATACATACAATTATCAAAGAAAAACACAGATGAAATATGAAAAAGACTGTTCTCATGAACGTATAAGACGTTCGTAGTATTATCAAGAATACGGAATACGTCGACTCCAGTGATTGTTGATTGTTATCAAAAGCCTTCTATAAGGGTTGATGAAGTGATGATTAGCATCTAGCGAGGTTGTGATGTGATGTTCTTCCAATGAGGTTTGATGATGGATCAAACTCGTGTCCCGGGGTTTGTCGCTTCTACGAACACATGACCATGATGTCCAGGTGCGGGGACCGTCTCCACCCGCTCATTACGTTATACGTTGAATCACTTAGAGGGCCTACACATCCAAAAGTCTTGGCTCTACTCCTGGAGACTTAGGCTGTAACGATACATACGTTAAGACGTCGATTCATTAGCACAACAATATTATACAATCATCGTTACACAAACAAATCAAGTAAATATATGTGAGTCACTCTCTAATTATGACATGTATCAATGTATACGTATTCTACTAGGCCATTTGTACTCATCTATATATATATGATAAAGTTAAATCCAATGCATGTCGTGCTCACATCGCCAAATCCATATTAAAAATGGTGTCGTAGAGAACATGTGGACCCAAACTGTCTTTCTACTTGGAAAAAGTCAATTTTTTTAAATTATAGATACACGTATTAACTTGTATAATGTTAACCCTTCTTTACTTCCTCCGAAACCTAGGTTTTCGTTTCGTAATTTAAACTCGGGAATTCAAGAATTTCGTAATAAATTTGGTTTAGTTACTTCTGATATAGCAGCTAATAATTTTATTATTGGCTGACGCCTACATTATGTCATTGTTTTATCTCTGGAACTATTAGCTCTAATTCGTATTCTCCAGTTCAATCTACTGAGAATGATGTTGTTTCCACAAATATCACTCGGTGCACTACTTTCAAGGCTGGAGTAGACGAAAAGGCAAACTAACTGCCAACTATGTACTGGATTCCTTAATTACATAAAAATCCGTAAGAATCTCGCTTTATTTCGAATTCTACTGCCTGCACCACCACAAACATCTCAAAGCTTTTAACTTCTTGTTTTACTGCCGTTAAATTTCACGTTAAACAATAGTGTTCTAAAATCTATGAAAACTCTGGGATTAATTTATTTTAGTCTATTAAAAATTCAGGAGACGTTCTTGATAAAATTTGTAATAAACGTCAAGTTTCATCTAAAAGTACTTATGACTTCTCTACACTATATACAACCTTACCACATCATCTTATCAAAGACAACCTTATTGCTCTTATTCAAAAAACTTTCATGAGAGAAAAAAGTACAGTTTTAGTCTGTAACAATATTAAAGCGTTTTTACTAACGGCGGTTTAGACAATTACATTTTGTGGACTTGGCAAGAAGTTTATGAAGCACTCATTTTCCTTTTAGATAATGTTTTCGTCAGGTATGGAACTACCGTTTATAGACAACTTGTTGGTATCCATATGGGTACTAACTGTGCACCTCTTGTCGCAGATTTGTTCTTGTATTGCTATGAAAGAGATTTCATGTTGAGTCTTTCATCCGATACTCAGGCAGATGTAATTGAAGCCTTGAATGACACCTCTCGGTATTTCGATGTCATATTGAACATTTAAAATACCGTCTTTTCTACTATGGTTAATAATATCTATCCTAAAGGACTTCAACTCAACAAAGCTAACATTTCTGATGCTGCCGCATCTTTTCTTGATTTACATCTCTCTATTGAAAATGGCGAAATAATTAGTAAAATCTAAGACAGGAGAGATGATTTAAATTTTGATATTGTTACCTTTCCTCATTTAGATGGGGATGTTCCGCGAGCTATTTCTTATGGGGTCTATGTTTCTCAACTTATTCATTTCTCTAGAGCTTGTAGTCGTGTTGAGGACCTTAATATTCGTAATATGTGTATACCTAAAAAGCTACATCAACAGGGCGCTACCGTTACCATAAACTTCGAAAAAACTTTGCGATTTGTTTTTATTATCGTAATCCTGATCTACTTTTAGAATATACAAGTAAATTAAGAACTCTTCTGCTACAAGGACTATCACAACCTGACCGGACAGATTGAGGACCTATGATGACGTCCACCTAAATCCTTATAGGACGGTAGCGTTTGATGTTTGTCTATAATATTGTCTTGTCGTATCCTTAACGGTTTGTTCTCTTGTTGCTCTGGCTTCTGCCAAGTCGTTGAATATTTACTTTGTGGCTTACTATGCTTTTGTTTTTTATATTACATATTCATGATAATTTATGTGTTTTATTAATATTGCCTATTAACGCTGCCTTGTTTGTTAGAGCTTATAACGGGGCGCGGATATCTTTATTTACACTGTCCCGTTTATTGAGATGGCAATAGGGTAAGAGTGAGGTTTGGTGCACCCTAGAACCTGGTTTAAACCCCCAGCGGTCTTGTTTTGGCACTGACTGTTCCAAGGCGGTAACCCTATTGTCAACTTTTTTTGCGTTTTGTTTGATGTATGTCTTATTATTTCGTTTTTAAAGCTGTTCTTTGTGTCTGTGTGTGTTTGTGGTTGAATGTCGTCCTTGAAATGAATGAAATGAATGAATTAATAAATGAATGAATGAATGAATGTCTTTATTTATAGAGGGTGACCTAATTAGCCAACACTAATCTCCCTTGATATTTCCTTTAAACTTGTGTGCACACAAACAAATATACACGCACGCACACACACATTCTCATATACATAGCCATAATTTCAACCCTTTTGTGTGTGTCATGTCTTATTTGGCATTTTATTCATCTTTAAAGTTGTTCTTTTTTTCCTCTGTGTATTTGTCCTTGAATGCTACTTTTCCTTTTCGATTTTCGATTTCTATACCTATATTTACTTATGTACAGTGTCCTATTAAGTGATGTGATGCGGATTTAGTTAATTCGTTACACATTCAGTATATAGAATGTCGATTTATTTAAATAACGTCAATTTGTTCATATGTAACACATACATGTTAAATAGGGGGAAAATCATGTTTTGGAACTAAATAGTTTTTTCAACCACGGCGCCCAAACGCCCAAGTAGCTGCATTTGCCTCTCTTGTCATGTCCTTCTCGCTCAGTTATGATGTTTAAAGAACTTAATAAAAATGACCAAATCATGTTCATGATTCGCGGTCTAATGTAGTTGAACAGCAATCTCATTAAAATCAGACCCTTTAACACGCTACGATACCCTAGGCTACAAAGGATCTGACAAAAAACTGCATTGGAGGTCACGTCAGATTGATCTTAAAGTGATCAATACATGCCTACCTTCCCGATAGCGTACATAAAAACAATTCTCACTCCGTTAACTGAACAGACCATAAGCGACATCCAGCGCACAATATATCGACATCTAGCGCTCGTACTACCGACATCAAGGACAATATGAGATTGGTGAGCTCGACATCTATGACCAGGACCATTTTCAAATCACCTATATTTTCGTTTAGCCATGTTTATCAATGAATATCAATATGCTGAATAAAATTAAATCATTTAGAAACTATATTTCTTTATAACTTTGACAAATACATATATATAGTCATATACATTGAAAAGGATGAAGTTTCGCTTAAAGAAATGAGCTAACTGCGAAAGGAAAGCAATATATAACACACATATTTATGCATGTTTACCAACCGATCGGTGTACACATAGATTTGACATGAGCATACCAATCATAACACAGATTTATGGATAAATACAACAAATATTTGTGACATCGACATCTGTCTCATATACACACCGAAATATGTCGCGTATGCAGACCGACATCAGAATATCACAGCGCGTATCCCATACATAGTGGGACAGATTGGTGAAAACATTGTGCTTTGTTTGATAAAAGCACCAAACTTTGCACATAGCTAGACAATGCCATACTGAAACACTTAGGCTATGACATAAACAGGTAAACCAGAGCATGTTTTCTTTCCTCAGTGGTCAACTATAACAGATGCTATAACTTGCTTTCTCTTCTCGCATATATATACTGAGCGGAAAAAGTTTAGCAAGTTTTTGTCGCACCCTGGAAATAATACCATTTTGGTTGTAAAATCAAGAAACTACTGCCATGGACACACTATTTTATTAAACACACATCAATAACAGTCGAACAACTTAATGACGTAACGAATAAATGAACGTAGGGGTCAAGCCCGTAAAGTCCCATAATGTCAGTATATCTTGTATACAGTATTATTTCATCTAAAAAACTTGCTAAACTTTTTTCCGTCAGTAATACGTTCCGATTAACGGCTGATTAGGGTGTCTCACCAGCCTTTTCTAACTTTGGAAAACATTTTTGGATTTTAATCAGACTATATCTTCATTTTAATGCTTGCAAAACATTAGAAAGTACGATTATCAAGTTCTTTTACACATTGTTGAATGTCATTACGTGGTCCGAGTGTTAACTTTCATATCCCATCCAACCCCTTCTCAAAGAAGCGAAAACGGGGTTGGCTGGGGTATGAAATAAAAACTTAATTTCGGCTTAAAAAGTTTGCATATTGTAAAATTAAAACATTTAATAGGTAATTTTAAACAGGTTATCATATGTTTCAGTAAAAAAGGTTTTTAAACGTGTTTTGTTGTCGAAATATTCGTTATAAAATCCTGCTAACATAACCTTTCCCATCGCTTAATGGTATTAAGGCTGGACCGCGTAATGAAACTTGTAGAAGGTTTAGTAGGTGACGGCCATGATGCAAAACAAAATCAGAGCTCTGGTTAACTGGCATAGCATATCAATAGAAGAGAAACTAAAAACACGTTCAATAAAACAGATATGATGATGTGCCTTGTATCAGACAACGAGAATCTGAGACTGATCTCGATCATTTCATTAAGATGATACGATACAATGCGTGTGTTGCATGTAGCATGTGCCAAACAATCCTCCATTAAACTTATGCTATATACACTGGACACAGACGTTGTAGTTGTAGTACATGTTATAGCAATGGTACAGTAAATACAGTTGGATGAGATATGGGTTAGTTTTAGGAGCTAGGAATCACTTTAGGTTCTTCGTTGCATGCTGTATTGCCTATTCATTAGTTCATATAAACCAAGACGAATAGTTGCTGTTCACACTTACTAGATGTAATGAAAAAATATCTTCATTTGCTGAAGAAGGTAAAATCTGTGCATGAAAAATCTGGAAATACTATGTTAAGGTTGCACAAGCTTTCCAATTCCAAAAAGTTGTGCTTGTTGGAAAATGTATGACAAGAGGAAGTGCATGTTCGGCAAGAGGAAGGGCATGTTGATGTCGCAAAGCATTGTTGACATTCAATGGTCCCAAGAAACAGCAAGCCCATGTAGCTCTTTTCAAGCACACCTGCCGATTTGTTTAACAGGTTGTAATTGGACATTGTTGGAGACATGGTCTTTAGGTCCACCTGTGAAATGCCTACATCCGGTGACTGCGGTTGGAAGAAGATATGTTGAAGCCATTCTCGATAACACTACCACAGGCATCAGCGTTTGCAAGGGACTTATTAAATGTAGATGTCGAAGACACAAGTGTGTTGCAAACGAAGTGTTAAAGCAGGAATGATGTATTCAGTCGTTTAAAAATGGGACGTTGGGTACTGTAACTCTGATTAAGAAAGAATGTACCATTCAGATCATAGATAGTAAGATTAGATTAAATGTAATGTAAGCTCTCATATTGAAAATGTTCAAATGATATGACCACTTATTATATTTGAGTCTTTGTATATAACAAACTTCTTTTTGATTTTGTTTTTTGATAGTGTCCTGTTAATATTGTTTATTAAATCAACAAATGTAATTTCAGGTCGTAATTAAATCTAATTCCGATAAATCGTAGATGAAAAATATTGTTTAAAGCTACAGAGTCCCTATATCAATCGATTTCTTCTTTGTAGGCGTGTCTTTATTTGTAACTTCATGTTCACCAGCTCATGTCGAAATCGGGTATTTAAACGAGCAAATATAGCACAGGAAATCATTTACTGTATATACTTTGACGAGTGCACATCGTACATATACACAGGTAACAGTCATTTTCACAGAAAAAAAAAGTTAGCTTCTTTCGGGGCTCGAACACACGACCTTCTGATTTCAAGTCCGATGCTCTATCCACTGAACTACAACGCTACTTGAGAAAATAGTATACTAACTACCATATATTATGAGGCAAAATAACTTAACATATTTGAACGCAACTAAAGATGGATCAGTAAATATGAAGTCCATATTGTCGCACGTCTAAATTAACATTGCCTGTTGTAATACTGTATGTTATCAATATAACCTTACAAGTGTTGAAAATGACGTAAAACACCATTCGTTGATTTGAATTGAATTGGGGTTTTAAGGCGCACCAACAAATGAAAGGTTATGTGATGTCTAACACGAATGAACATGCCAGGCTCATTCACCATGTACATTGAGATACAATATGGAGAACGGGCCTAGAACATTCTCACCCTGAACTGCAGAGTTGCTGCAAGTTCTATTGCATACACCCCATTTACGCTGGAGCCAAGTTATTGTTTTTTCTGTCACTGTTCTATTGATATGAGCGAGATGGAACCTGAAACAATGCAGGGGTCAAGATGAAGACCTTTAATGCGCATGATTTTTTTTATAAAATGAACATGAATTCGAGGGGTGGTTGGGTGGTGGTGGTGGTGGTGGTGGTGGTGGGGGGGGGGGGTTCTACCCCTCTGCCTTCCCCTCCATCGGTATCTGCAGTGGCCATATTCTTTGCCCCGTAAGCAAACGGGGCCCCCGAGAACCACACGGGGCTCTCATTCGTTCAAACAACCAAACAAACAAATCAATACATCGTCGTCGTAAACATCATGATTATCATCATCATCATCATCATCATCCAAATTCAAAAGAAAGAACAACAATAAATATTGTTTTTATTTTATTTTATTAGAAAACTAATCAGCACTCAACTAGAGCTTGTGAGATCTTAATTGTAAACAATAACAATCAAAAATATATAACTAGTAACAGTTTGAACGATTTTAACAAATATCAAAAATAAGAAAATATATCACATGTTTTAATGATTTTAAATGATTTTGAAATGACTATGAACTGAAAATAAGATAAGTAAATATCACAGGATAATATTTTCTGTACACAATTATCACAAATTACAATTTAGCAAATTATTAAAAAATAACCAGAGGTCATCTACCTTGAAGCACTCTGCTTTGTTGTCACAACAGAAAAGTCAATAGTTAATGTGGAGTGTTAAATACGAATCAGTAGTGTTATTTTTACTGGTCCTTTAGGACCAACAAGCCCAATTTAGGTGGCTTTGAAGTAGAATACCGCTTAAGCCGGTGCTAGGGGGCGTGAGATGTGTTGCTTCTTTCATTACTTCTCATGAACAGACTCAATACTACCGAGTCTGCTGCTTTATTCTCTTGATTGTGTTTGTTGCTCTCAAAGGATCACCTTTATCAGTATTTATTATCAAAAGAAAAAGATATTTCGAGTTATAGTGACCATCTTGGATTTCAAGTTCTCGTATTTTTACAGGGAGACAGTAAGAACAACATTCTGGAAAAGGTGTTTTAATTCAGTAGTTCAGAGAAATGGCAGTCACTTGTGTTTACTATATAATTCTATACATGCTGTCTTTAATAATGTCGCATCATACTGAATTTCGACCAACTTTTGTCATGTTACGCCAGTCAGATCTAATTGTAAAAAATAACAATCAAACATATATAATTAGCAACAAACAAATATCAAGAATAAGAAAACATATTACATGTTTTAATGATTTTTAATGATTTTGAAATGATTATGAGCTGAAAATAAGATATGTAAATATAACAGGATAATAATGTGTGTACACAATTATCACAAATTAGCAAATTATTAAAAACTGACCAAAGGTCATCGACATTGAAGTACTATGCTTGTTTTTTCCACAACAGAAAAGTCGATAGTTAATGTGCAGTGGTTGCTACAATCTCAAAAGAAAAAACTATTTCGACTTATAGTTGCCATCTTGGATTTCTGGTATACACATTATTCCAGGGAGACAGTAAGAACAACATTCAGGGGTTTGAATTCAGTAGTTGAGAGAAATGGCAGTCACTTGTGTTTATTATATAATTCCATGCATGGTGTCATTAATAATGTCGCATCATCTGAATTTCGACCAACTTTTGTCATGTTACGCCAGTCAGATCTTAATTGTAAAAAATAACAAGCAAACATATATAATTAGTAACAGTTTGAACGATTGTAACACATATTAAGAATAAGAAAATGTATCACATGTTTTAATGATTTCAAATTATTTGAAATTATAATTAACTGAAAATAATATATGTAACTAGATTTTGATCAGAACATGATCAAACGGGCGTTCCTGTTTTTAATGGCGTCATGACGTCACAACTATCAGAGTTGTCTAAGTCGATGAAACTGATTGATATATCAAGAAAATAACTTCGAAAATGCGATCAGTAAAAAAATCGATTTTCTGAATATTTTGACGTCACTGACGTCATGACGTCGGGATACCGTATGACATCTGTGCACAACCAGATCCCGTACTCTACAATCTGTGAAAGTTTTGTTCAAATCCGATCATAAATAGAGAAGATATAGTCTTAACAAGATTTCCTTTATGATATCACTGGTGGCCATCTTTGATGACGACATAACAAACTTCGACGTTATTGCACAACTAGACGTTGAATGTAGCGTTCCTGTGAAAGTTTTATCAAGATCCGATCATAAATGAAGGAGATATAGCGATTACAATATTTCTATAATGACGTCATTGGCGGCCATTTTGAATGACGTCATAACATTAAAACTACTAACGTTGACTGAAACAATGAAACTGATTGATTTTACAGTAAAACAACTTAGAAAATGCAATCAGACGAGTAAAGAAAACGGATGTTTAATAACATTGTAACGTCACTGACGTCAAGACGTTATAATATAGAGACACGTTTTGATCTTTTTGCACAACTAGACCCTGAACTTTACAAGCTGTGAAAGTTTCATTCAAATCCAACTATAAATGTTTGAGATCTAGCGCTTACAAGATTTTTATCATGACATCACTGGCGTCCATCTTTGATGACGTCATGACAATTTTCTCTCTCTAAAATACTCTCCTATTACATCCTCACCATGTCTTCATACTAATCAAATCAGAGAGTAAATACTCTGTTACAACATGTCTTCATACTAGTCAGAGAGTGAAATACTCTCCTATTAAAACATGTCTTCATACTAGCCAGAGAGTAAAATATTTTCCTATTACAACATTTCTTGATATTAATCAGAGAGTAAACTTCTCTACTCTTACATTCTCAACTTGTTTTCATACAAGTCAGAGAGTAGAATACTCTCCTATTATTAACGCAAAATGTCTTCATACTAGTCAGAGAGTAAAATACTCTCCTATTACACCCTCAACATGTCTTCATACTAGTCAGAGAGTAAATACTCTCCTGTTACAACATGTCTTCATACTAGTAAGATAGTAAAATACTCTCCTATAACACCCTCACCATGTCTTCATACTAATCAAATCAGAGAGTAAATACTCTGTTACAACATGTCTTCATACTAGTCAGATAGTAAAATACTCTCCTATTACACCCTCAACATGTCTTCATAGTGGTCAGAGAGTAAAATACTTTCTTATTACATTCACAACATGTATTCATACTTGTCAGAGAATAAATTACTCAGACAGTAAATTACTGTCCTATTACAACATGTCTTCATACTAACCAGAGAGTAAATACTCTCCTGTTACAGCATGTCTTCATACTAGTCAGAGAGTAAAATACTCTCCTATTACATCCTCAACATGTCTTCATAGTAGTCTGAGAGTAAAATACTTTCCTATTACATTCACAACATGTATGCATACTAGTCAGAGAATAAATTACTCAGACAGTAAATTACTCTCCTATTACAACATGTCTTCATACTAGTATCAGAGTAAAATACTCTCCTATTACATCCTCAACATTTCTTCATACTAGTCAGAGAGTAAAATACTCTCCTATTACAACATGTCTTCATGCTAGTTAGAGAGTAAAACACTCTCCTATTACATCCTTGGCAACAAAAAAAAAAGAAAATGTGAAATTTATAAAGAATATTTTAAATTTGTTACGAGGATTTCTATTTACTCACTGCTTGAAAGAACTGAAACATATACAGATATGATTTAAATGACAAATAAACTCGAAAAATATCTAGCTTATCACAATTGCCATAATGTCATCCTATAATGTCAAGTTAATAGTCAATAGGTATGAACATGTAATAATATGTACTATTTTTGCAAGCTAAATTACCTGCAACAGAGATAACACGTTTATATGTGGAAACGTGAAGTTAAATGTTTAATATTACAACATTATGAGTTGTTCCGGTGATGCAGCAAAATGCTGAATTGATAACTTGAACATAGCTTCAAAGGGAAATTGATAACAGCTGTCAGATGGACATCCCGCAATCACTTGAATATTGATAACACATGTGACGGGGATGTCTGTACCACAACATGAGGAGGCCAAGGTACAGATTATAGACACTTGACATAGTTTTCGGGCATTTCAAATTTACATGATAACTGTCATATCAGAGGTTATCACAAGGTTCAGAATAATTGATATTGACTTATATACGACTACAATCCACGTCTCACAGCCAGTATCTACACCTAATGTTGTGACTTCGTAAAAGTAGAGTCGTTAACCTTAATACAGATATATGTATATGTAAGACTTCACAGTCTAGTGTGCTATGCTTTAAAGCTACTGACCTGTGCTTAAATCGCATACCGATTTGAAGGCGTGTCTTTACCCGTAATTTCATGTTCACCAGTTCATGGCGAAATCGGGTATTTAAAGCTACTTACGCTATACTTAAGCCGCGTGCCGTTTTGAAGGAGTGCATTTATTCGAATTTCATGTTCACCAGCTCATGGGTATTTAAAGCTATACTTAAACCAAACCGCATGCCGCTTTGAAGACATGACTTTATTCGTAATTTCATATTCACCAGCACATGGCGAAATCGGGTATTTAAAGTTACTTGCCCTATACTTAAGCCGCATGCCGCTTTGAATGCGTGTCTTTACTCGTAGTTTCATGTTCACCAGCTCATGGGTATTTAAAGCTATACTTAAATCGCATGCCGCATTGAAGGCGTGTCTTTACGTGTAATTGCATGTTCACCAGCTAATGGCGAAATCGGGTATTTAAAGCTAATTAACCTATACTAACCCGCATTCCGCTTTGGGAGGCGTGTCTTTACTCGTAATTTCATGTTCACTAGCTCATGGCGAAATCGGAAATTTAACAACTTACGCTATACTTAAGCCGCATGGCGCTTTGAAGGCGTGCCTTTACTTGTAAGTTCATGTTCACCAGGTCATGACGAAATTGGATATTTAAAGCTACTTACGTTACACTTTTAAAAGCAGCATGCCGCTTTGAACGCTATACTTAATACATACTGATACAGGTGATCCTTTGGAAGCAACAAATGTAACTAAGTGAATAAAGTAGCAGACTCGGTTTTATTTAGTCTTTTAATGAGAAGTAATGTAAGAAGCAACACCTCGCACGCCCCCTAGCACCGGCTTAAGCGGTATTCTATTTCAAAGGCATCCATTTTGGGCTCGTTGGTCCCAAAGGACCAGTAAACATAACACTACTGATTCGTAGCGCGGGGAGACTTTTAAGCCGCATGCCGCTTTGAAGGCGTGTCTTTACTCGTAATTTCATGTTCACCAGCTCATGGCGAAATGGGGTAACTATTTAACACTACTTACGCTATACTTAAGCCGCATGCCACTTTGAAGCGTGTCTTTATTCGTAAGTTCATGTTTGTCTTAATGACGTCATGGCACTGATTGATTTATCAAGAAAATAACTTCAAACATGCAATCAGTAAACAAATCAATTTTCTGAATATTGTGACTTCACTAACGTCATGACGTCATGACGTCATGATAGTGTATGAAGTTCTTGCACAACGGGACCCTGAACTCTACACTCTGTGAACGTTTTATTCGAATCCAATACTAAATAGAGAATATATAGACAACACAATATTTTCTTTATGACTCCATTGGCGGCCATCTTTGATGACACAATGACAACAATTGACATTATTGCACAAATAAACTTCGATATTTACAACATGTGAACGTTTTTTTCAAAATCCGACCATAAATGAAGGAGATATAGCGATTACAAGATTTCTTAAATGAAGTCATTGGCGGCCATATTGGATGACGTCATGACGTTAACACTGTCAGCGTCGACTGAGACAATGATACTGATGAACTTTAGAGCAAAACAACTTAAAAAATGCAATCAGTAAAGAAAACAGACTTTTAATAACATTGTGACGTCACTGACGTCATGGCGTTATGACTTACCGACAGGTTTTGACGTTTTTGCACAACTAGACCCTGCACTCTACAAGCTGTGGAAGTTTCATTCAATTCCGACAATAAATGTTTCAGATCTAGAGCTAATCAGATGTTTATCATGACGTCTTGACAATTTATGACATTCTTGCACAACTCAACCTAATTCCTGTGAAAGTTGCATCAAAATCCGATAATAAATGTAGGAGATATAGCGATTACAAGATTTTTTAAATGACGTCATTGTCGGTCATTTATGATGACATCATGACGTTAACATTGTCAGCGTCGACTGAGACAATGATACTGATGAACTTTAGAGCAAAACAACTTACAAAATGCAATCAGTAAAGAAAACGGATTTTTAATAACATTGTGACGTCACAACTAGACCCTGAACTGTACAAGCTGTAAATGTTTTATTCAAATCAAACCATAAAAGTTTGAGATCTAGCGCTAACATGATTTTTATCATGACGTCACTGGCGGCCATCTTTGATGACGTCTTGAACAAATTTGACATTCTTGCACAACTCAACCTAATTCCCTACAGGCTGTGAAATTTGCATCAAATCCGATAATAAATGAAGGAAATAGCGATTACAAGATTTCTTAAATGACGTCATTGGTGCCATTTTGGACGACGACATGACGTTGAAACTGTCAACGTCGACTGAAACAATGATACTAATGAATTTTACAGCAAAAAAACTTAAAAAATGCTATCAGTGAAGAAAACAGATTTTTAATAACATTGTGACGTCACTGACGTCAAGACCTTATGACGTAGAGACATGCTTTGACATTTTTGCACAACAAGACCCTGAACTCTAGAAACTTTGAAAGTTTTGTTCAAATCCGATAATAAATGCAGCAAATAAAGCGAGAACAAGATTTGCCTGATGACGTCACTGGCGGCCATCTTGGATGACGTCATGACCCCAAAAGCTTTAAGACACTATTCCAGCCTGAGCTCTTCTACAATTGTGTAAAATGTTAAGGCCCTGCAACCAGTATTACTATGAAAAGTGTCTGACAGAAGAAAAAGAAGAAGACGAAGGAAAAAAATAAGAATTAGATTTTGATCAGGACCTGATCAAACGGGCTTTCCTGTCTTAATGACGTCATGACGTCACAAATGTCAAAGTTGTCTAAGATGATGATCTGATTGATTTATCAAGAAAACAACTTCGATCATGCAATCAGTTGAAAAATCCAATTTCTGAATATTGTGACGTCACTGACGTCATGACGACGCCAGGATAACGTATGACGTTCTTGCTCAACCAGACCCTGAACACTACAATCTGTGAAAGATTTGTTTAAATCCGGTGTAGTCCTAGGTAAACTATTGAATAAGTTACAGTGAAGCATAGGAGTGGTGAAAGACACAGGGCTGGTATGTATTGAATGTTGCTTCCCTTTATTTCTGAAACATTTATCTTGCTTCTAGTGAAAACCACATCAAAATTGAAGGTAAGATGGATATGCTTCACTACTGCGAAGCACAGTTTGAAGTGTAACTCAGAATTCAAAGAGAGGGTGGTTACTTTCAGTTTGGAAAATATTTTAGAAAAAAAGCAGATCACTCCATCATCTAAGGCCCATTTTTGTGTTGCACTGGGCCTGACTAATATCACATTAGGATTGGATATTTTCGTGTAGGTATATATTAACTGACCTGTGTAAAAATAATCGTTTTCTGTCTAGGTCTGTCTATAGTTCTTGAAAATAAAGTAGACTAAATGGTTTATTTGGATGTGTGTTATTTATTAAATGCCAATAAAGCTTTAATGTAACCCTATGAAAATGCAATAAACAAAATAAACCCCATTCTCAACATCTGGTACACTGCTTCGCAGCATTATCCGAATGTAAATCGAAGGTTTCCATATTAGTTACGTCATCGCGCCTTAGATTCCCACCGAAACAAATTTGCATTCAACATTATCATCCATATTTTGCAATGTCATTTAGGTATTTGCTCTATCTATAGTATATATACATGAACGCAGTGATAAAACATTCATCTGTATTGTAAATAACATGCAACGCAAATCATCAACGACAAGTGTGGCCGACGGTCATATTAATATAGGAACAAACAGCTTAGCATCAGCGCACTATTTTCTGTGCCGTTGCCTTCCGGCTAACAAAACTTCAATAATTTGAACATATCGAAGCGTCGTGATACACACGGGATTGGCCGAGCGTTCACTATTGAATAACTCCAAATGGTGACGAATGCGACGTCGTCGTATTTTGGTTCCTATGGCAACCATTTACCAACGTTGCGTTTTGAGTGGACTTTATTTTTTAACAATTTCAACCGTTACTGAGATAAAGGTGGTTATTGGTGTTTACACCTATCGCTTACCTATGACCTTGACCTTTGACCTGTTGATCCTGATTTTTCCAGACTTGGTCAAGGTCACATAGTGGCACATATATGAGGGCATTGTTGGCGCTAGCTGGTTCGGTTTCCGAAACATACTTAGAAGTTTCTATTTTAGCCTGTTTAAAATTAAACCACTATGGCCGCCATATTTGATGACGTCATCAACACCTTTTTCACACGATCGATAGAAGATGATAAAAATATGAATGTGGTAAAGTTTCAAAATTTTGCAGTTTTTAAGCGTCTGGCGTCTCTGACGCCATCACGTTATGACGCCATGACCCCGCATGACCTTCTTGCACAACTAGACCATGACCTTTACAATCTGTGAAAGTTTCATTCAAATCCGACCATAAATGTCTGAGATCTAGCGCTAACAAGATTTTCATCATGACGTCACTGGCGGCCATCTTGGATGACGTCATGACCCCAAAAGCTTCGCGGCACTATTCCAGAATGAGCTCTATCACTGTGTAAACTTTAGAGGCCGTGCGACCAGTCTTACTATGAAAAGTGGCGGACAGAAGAATAAAGTCAAAATGTTGCCGAACAACAACAATAGGTCTTTCCACTGGAAGGTGGAAAGCCCTAATAATGGTTTCGCGTATCTGTATGTGCGTGCAAGATGGGAACTGCGTTACGCCCGACACTGAATATTTAGGTCTGAGCTATGTATCGTCTTCACGTGTATACATTCGTCTGCCCCATGTCCCACCCATACGCACATTATTTGGCGAAGTTTCATCATTATCAGACTGGCAATCTTTAGGAAGAGAAGCGTGAACAAGGTATTTCTTAGATATTCACTGGCGGCCATATTGAATGACGCCGTGACCCAAAAAAGTGCAATGCACAACTACAAGATAAGTACATTATTTTGACAAAGATTCACCAAGAAGGGACAGGTAGTTCTTGAGCAGAAGCGATTTTAATCTTCTTTCGTTTCAACGTTACTGTGACGTCATTAATGACGTCAGCTAAAAATAAACTTCACGTTCGTATTTGCAATCATAAGTTCTACAAAACTGACAAATTTTACGTGTCTACGTCAATTTTTCAAATTTTACGTCATTGACGTCGTCGTATTTTGGTTCCTATGGCAACCATTTATCAACGTTGCGTTTGAGTGGACTTTATTTTTGAAAAGGAAATTGAAAGGCCTTACAAATGGTACATATGTTCTTGATAACAATTTCAACCGTTACTGAGATAAAGGTGGTTATTGGTGTTTACACCTATCGCTTACCTATGACCTTGACCTTTGACCTGTTGACCTGATTTTTCCAGACTTGGTCAAGGTCACATAGTGGCACATATATATGAGGGCATTGTTGGCGCTAGCTGGTTCAGTTTTCGAAATATACTTAGAAGTTTCTATTTTAGCCTGTTTAAAATTAAACCACTATGGCCGCCATATTTGATGACGTCATCAACACCTTTTTCACACGATCGATAGAAGATGATAAAAATATGACTGTGGTAAAGTTTCAAAATGGTCATGCCTTTAATCGTATTTTTGACGATTTTTTGCAGTTTTTAAGCGTCTGGCGTCTCTGACGCCATCACGTTATGACGCCATTACCCCGCATGACCTTCTTGCACAACTAGACCATGACCTTTACAATCTGTGAAAGTTTCATTCAAATCCGACAATAAATGTCTGAGATCTAGCGCTAACAAGATTTTCATCATGACGTCATTGGCGGCCATCTTGGATGACGTCATGACCCCAAAAGCTTCGCGGCACTATTCCAGAATGAGCTCTATCACTGTGTAAACTTTAGAGGCCGTGCGACTAGTCTTACTATGAAAAGTGGCGGACAGAAGAATAAAGTCAAAATGTTGCCGAACAACAACAATAGGTCTTTCCACTGGAAGGTGGAACGCCCTAATAAACAGAACGAAAACAAGAGGTCTTTCCACTGAAAGGTGGAAAGCCCTAATTATTCCACAATAGCCTAAATACACACTATGCATCGTGTAATACCCGAGATTATACACAGCATATGTTAGTTATTGTTGTATAAATACGCTCGTGCGTTATCTCCCCGTACACGTGCAAAACTCATGCTCTATCCTATACTTGTACCATAGCTCTAACGGTTTTCCTTTGTTATTGCTTATGATATAATTTTCATAAACCTGAAGGTCTGAGTCTAAACCGTGCTATAAATGCCGATATATTTCAGCCGTGCTATAAATGACAGATTCGGCAGTTATACCATGGTCTACTCAATTTACAAGCGCGCAGTTGTAATGTTTACACACCACGTGTCAATCAAAATGACTAATCCATTACCAAAACATCACTCCTTGACATTGATTAATCAATGAATTAAAAAATAATATACAAAGGCGATTGGCTGCAAAAATCAAAACATGACCCCATGCTCATGCCGCATGATAATGCTATTTATTGAATGGATCGAGCTGTTATTTTTACTGACAAATGCTACGTCCTAAATCGCCGTGCACGTTCGTAAGTGGATAAATGGCTAAGGTACAAACTATTTATAACATATTTTTCTCGTATGCGATTTACGGTCCTCGAGAAGTAGTATAATAAATACTAATAAAGGTGATCATTTGGGAGCAACTAACACAATTAAGAGAATAAAGCATCATACTCGGTTTTATTGAGTCTGTTCATGAGAAGTAATGAAAGAAGCAACACCTCGCACGCCCACTAGCACCGGCTTAAGCGGTATTCTACTTCAAAGCCACCTTAATTGGGCTCGTTTGTCCCAAATGACCAGTAAAAATAACACTACTGATTCGTAGAACGGGGAGACTTTTTACAGCCGCCACACTGCACTAAACGAACGCTAGTGTGAGTGTTAATAAATACTAATAAAGGTGATCATTTGGGAGCAACAAACACAATTAAGAGAATAAAGCATCAGACTCGGTTTTATTGAGTCTGTTCATGAGAAGTAATGAAAGAAGCAACACCTCTCACACACCCTAGCACCGGCTTAAGAGGTATCGCATATACTCGAAAAATTATGCCATAAATGTTACATATAACAGGGTAATAATTTCTGTACAAAATTATCACAAATAAGCAAATTATTAAAAACTAACCAGAGGTAATCGACCTTGAAGCACTCTACTTCTTTGCCACAACAGAAAGGTCGATAGTTAATGTGGAGTGGTTACTACTAACTCCAAAACAGCCACGGGTTCAGAAGAACAAGTAGTCAAAACAAAGCATATTTCAGAAATCAAGGGCCATAACGCTGATGTAAATGGTCCAATCAATCTTTTGTAAAGATCGAGTGAAAAATTAAGGCCCTATCGTCTTAACGAGGTAAAGTTTGGCGAACGGACAGTCGACAGACAACTCGACATCCCATAAGCTCTGCTGGCCCTTGGCCAGTAGAGCTAAAAGTGGAATACATAGTAATTGTAAAATACGTGTACAAAGATTTGCAATTACCCGTTTGGTTATCCAGCTACAAACAAGTGAATATGTGTCGTCATAATAATGTATATATTGTAAAGTTAATCGTCAATGCTTATATTTTCTGTGAGAACTTAATGACGACCTCCATTTAAATCTTTTCCCACACCTATTACAGTGATATCTGTAATCTCTCAAATGAGATCCTTTCATATCCTGTTATATGATCCTTTTATATGATCGGCCAAAGAGGTCTGTCTTGTAAAGTCCAGTCTGCAAACATCACATTTGCTTTCTCATGTGTGTCTCCAGGGATCCTTTCTCTGCAAACTTTGCGTCGCAACTTGAGCACACGTGCTTTTCAGTATTATCGTGCTTGCTTACATGCCTACTTAGGCCATTCAAACTCTCAAATTCTTTGCCGCATGATGGGCAGAGATGTTTTGCTCCCGTTTCTTCATGAAAAAATTCTTCTAATGGCTCAATTATTCTGAAAATACAAAATAAAGATTCTCTAAAGCATTGTGGCGTCATGGATCAAAACAAAAGCAGAGACAAGATGTGGATATCTTAAGGACTATTAGTGTATTACTGTTTAATTGTGTTATTTTATTCTCTTACATATATCACGGTGAATATATAATACAATTTGAGTTACAGCAAAAGCTGTCTGAAATGATCCTTTTTATTTCTATTGTATTTCATTATTTCTTTCGTGGCCGATGGGTTAACGACATTGCGTTCTAAATCTTCTCGCCTCTCACCGCTGCGGGTTCGAATACCACTGGGAGTTCGACTTGTAAGTGAGAACGTGTCGATCTTTACGGATTGCGGGAGGTGTACAGTAATGCTTCTACCTAGGATAAGTGGGTGGTCTGCCTCCACCACAAAAAAAAATCGACAGCCATATATAACCTTACATGTCATTGTGTGGAGGATGACGTAATAGACAATTCAAACAAACACATCTTCTTTCTTTCTCCCTTTTTAAATAATAAACAATAATAAACTTCGTTATATTCAGCTGTACTGAGCCGGACATGTTATTCAAGTAATTCTCATACTGAGCCGTACACATAATGCAGCACTGTGTTACTACTGAGCCGTACACCATTAAACTTCGCATTGATACTGAGCCGGACATGTCAACAATTTTCAATTGTCGATTTAAGGCATTTTACAAATATTTTTTCCCAAAAGTAAAATCGGAATCGCATAGAGCAATGTTGATTCCCCCTGTATCAAGGTTTAGACGGTAAAAATAGGCCAAAATATACTCTAACTGGGTCGAACACTTACGGTTTCCTCACTTACTTTTAAAACTTTCCAGTCAGTCACATGCTTTCGAGCTGTTGCTGCATTTATTTAACTAATTTGTTCTGTTTATACACAGCCGTGGACAGGGTATTCATAATGCAATTACATTATACAAGTGATTTGGAGAAAAGCAACGATTTAACAACGTAGTCGATATAAAAACAAGACATATACCTTTGATGTGTTTTCATATAGGCCATCTTGAAAATTCTGAGCTTTTTGAAGCGGACAGCTTGCACCACAGTGAGCTTCGAGAAATCAAAAGTTCCCGACACTTAATATTTTACCAAAACTGCATAATTAGAAGATAAGGTTTAGTTTAATTTCTCAATAGACACATATGCATGCTCAGTAACGAAATCATTATATTTGAATTGAATACTATCTTTAAACCAAGGAATGGAGTTGCATACATAATGTGTCATGGGCACGAACATTTGTTATGTAATTAAAACAAGCATACATAGCCGATAACGGAATGAATGGCATTTAGATTTTAATAATATATTTTGTAAAGCCAAGGAATATAACTGCGTGCGTGATGTCTCATAATCGCATGTATTTATCATGATGTTTTATACCACATGTCCTGCACTTTGAGTAAATTGCATGCATGCACATTATATCATATGCACGTCTATTTTTATGATAGCCCTATTTGCTACATGAATTATGTATAGTAATATCATAATACAGACACTATCATGCGTGATGCATCATAGACACAGATAATTATCATGATATTATGTGCGACATGACCTGCGCTGTAAACATATAACTGTAACTCATAACAGTAACACATAACACATGCGTGATGCATCATAGACACAGAAATTGATCATGATATTATGTGCCACATGACCTGTGAACACATAACTGTAACACATAACAGTAACACATAACACTTGCGTGATGCATCATAGACACATATATTTATCATGATATTATGTGTCACATGACCTGCGCTGTAAACACATAACTGTAACACATAACAGTAACACATAACACATGCGTGATGCATCATAGACACATTCATTTATCATGATGTTATGTACCACATGACCTGCGCTGTAAACACATAACTGTAACTCTTAACAGTAACACACAACACATGCGTGATTCAACAAACACACAGATATTTATCATGATATTATGTGCCACATGACCTACGCTGTAAACACATAACTGTAACTCATAACAGTAACACATAACACATGCGTGATGCATCATAGACACAAATATTTATCATGATATTATGTGCCACATGAATTGCGCTGGAAGCACATAACTGTAACACATAACAATAACACGTAACACCCCTTTTTTAAAAAAAAGGAAAACAATTGCATCATGGTTTTTCAATCAAATACTTCTTACATCTGAATATGTGACGGTCTGCAAAATAAGTATGAGATAGACGCATATAACTACATTTAATTTTAACATTAATCTTAAAAAGTCAAAATAATATGACACAGACTGAATACAAGCCCACTCTTTGTTTAAAATCACGGGGTTAATTGGTATTCTCTTTAGACGTTACATAAAACAATATGTAATTGTAAAATGTCATTTCCCGCCCTCGCGAGAGACTGTGTAGACGTGTTTTTAATTTTGGAAGATTAAATGAAAAGTTGGAATATTAAATAAAAAGGTAAACAGTATTTTCTTATAAAGTAAAACGGGTGTGATCTACGCTGATCACCACAGAAATGTTGTTATTAGTATTATTATTTTTACTATTATTATTATTATTTGAATTGCATCCAAGTATGAAATCTTTTCATTTGTTGATTAAACAAAATTTAATAGATTGTTTTGTTCAAAAATGGAACACTGATGTTGAAAATAATCGAGTTTTATGTTTGTATAGACATTTTAAAACCTCATTCTCATATGAAGTGTATCTAGATATATTGCCTTTGAAATTAAGAACTGCCATGTCGAGGATAAGATTATCCTCCCACAGACTTAGAATTGAAACTGGCAGATATTCACAAAATAGAACTGATAGAAATCAGAGATATTGTACATTGTGTAATAGTACAGACTTAAAAGATGAATATCATTTTATTTTAATTTGTCCTTTGTACGAACAATTACGTAAACTATATTTTAAACAATATTATTACAGACATCCAAGTGTTTTTAAATTTATTCGGCTCATGCAATCTTCAAGCCAGCAAGAGCTTTTTAGATTATCTAGGTGTTCATCCTCATTGGACATGATATGTAAACTATTAAAACTTAAAAGTTTACATGAAACTATGTAATAGGAATAGTTAGATCATTATACCAGGGTAAATACGTGATCCAGAGTGAATGTGTGAGACATTTCGGGCGTCAGAGTGAATGGGTGAGTTGTATGAGTGTATAGTATGTATGATTGTGTGTTTGTACTTTTTCATTGTTTAATGTAAAAATTGCATTGACCTGTCACATATTAACAAATGTAATATGTATTTATATGACGAGAAACATTTGTTTAAGTCATAAATAAAGAATATGTTCTGTTCTGTTCTATGATATATCGGTATATAACGTTCCAGTTCGCATTTTGACAACATATTTTAATAACAAGTTATCGTTAGCAGCGAAAGCTATGACGTAATAATAAAGCTTTAAGCTACCAATATTGTTTCCTAAGGACAATGACGCTAACTTAATGGGTTTGACAAAACCTTGTGTACTTAAAAGAGTTTAGCTGATGCCAGCTATTGCCTTCATTTTTCAAAAAAAAAGCATTGATATTCAGCCAAACTGAAACGTCAAAATGTAAATAGGTTCTATTTCTTTTTGAGCGCTCAAATTCAATAGATTATTATTGTTTCAAAATGAACAATAAACATGACGTATAATGTATGTTTTTTATATTTTATGTTTTGTAAGATATATATGGATGTTATACGATCAGCGTCTGATGTGCAAAAATAAAATATTGAAATAAAATAAAGGTGGCGAGTTACACCTTTATTCAAAATATAATCAGAGTTAAAATTAGTAAATGGTATTATATTGTCTATTGCATAACTGATACCTACATACATAAGATATACATATGACAATGGATAGACAGAAGACAGAGTTTACTTTGGATGTGAAGTGGATGACTTCTAAGCGAAGGTAGATAACAATTTGAGAGGTTAGCGACACATTGCATTGCGGCAATTGTTGGCTTCAAGGTCAATGCAATTGTTGTATGAGGCTTGCGTAAGTGGGTCTTATATCATAAAAAAAAAGTATAAAAATACAAAGTATAATTACTGGAATAATTTTATATAAAAAAAAGTAGATATGCTGTATTTATGAAACATATTTTTGTTTTCATATTAAATATAACGAATCTTCTTACACTTTCCATCAGCTGTTTTGTAGGGTATGTATTTCGAAAATATAGTATTTGATAAAGGATGTTTTTATTATTAATTGGTTTCAAAGTATTTGGCTTACAATAAGTTCATGTTTCATAGGCATGTCTTTAACCGTGTCACAAAATTAAGCGAAACACTTTCATTCTGTGGAACAATCGCAGAAAACTGGATTCTTTTCGAGGGGAAAAACATGCTACATTGTATATAGATGTCGATATATATGTTATGCGCAAAATGAGAATATGAACAATTCCTGAATTTCTCTGCGCAAAGTAAGATTTTTTAAATGCGCGGCATTATCGGAATTTTCAAAATGTGCGGTTCAATTCCGGAATCGTCCGTGCGCAGAGTAGGAATTTGGACAAAGTAGGAAATTGTTTGGTTCTAGTTGTTAATTATAATACTGACGGCAAAGGCCTTCATTAATGCTGAAATAACTTGTGGCTCAAACCTAGAATAAAAGCGATAAAGTATGTTTAAAGTACAAGTATACGCGTGATGCAAAGTTTGTTTATCTCCTCATATTCTATCAAATGTATATTAATATCCACTGTTTATTAAGTATCATTCAAATATGCAAATTTCATTATTAGCAATACCATAAACCGGTAATTAATTCTTCAACGGTCTGTGTAAATGATTGTTTTAGTACATTTTGCAGATGGGCAGATGTTCTGTAGTCGTGTAGATCTACACAAGTTTACGCGAAAGACGTGCATGAACTCATCAAAATGGGATTACATTTATTAATAATATTATTGTTTTCTCCCTGGAAAACAGCGTAGTAAGTTAGTTTAAGTTGACAGTTCAAGTTGAAGTTGACAGTTCAACAAAGTCATTGCTGAAGTATATGATAAATAGAATAAAAAATGGTTACTTTCATATCACACCCTATATTAGGCCCTCGCCTCATATCAGCCATCGAGCTAAAGCTGTCTGGCTGATATGGTGTCTCAGGTCTGATATAGGGTGTGATATGAAATAACCATTTATTATTCTCTATATGCCTTATCAGTATATTAATTGAATAAATATGATTAAAACATGCAAATGCAATTATTAGTAGTACTAAGTGGCACAATACCTGGTTCATTTATCGAGAAACTGGCGTGTTTGTTATTTGGCAGATGTTCAATATTTAACTTATTTTCTATATACAAGTATAAACGAATGAATATGGCACCAAAACAAGGTCCAATGTTTGTTTAAAGAAATCATGAAAATCTCTTAAATATTATGTATTTGGAATGCCCAATTTTACCCGTTATTAGAAATATTATTGTCTGCGTTGCCTTTATTATTTAATTTTAGTCGGATTGCGCGGAAATTCCAGGCTGATCGTTTGGCGATTTCCGCCCATGCGTCTGCATGTCTGTCTGTCCGTCCGTCCTTATGTTCGTCTACACGTTTTGACGTTTTGGTTAAAGGTTTTGTTCAAGGTTTATGTTTTTCCTCATTTCTCGCAAACGAATTGTTGGAAAGATTTGACACTTAGCACACATGTTTGTTGTCATTACACACACTGTTATATGATAACGTTATCATGTACTTTGCTTGAATTATCCCCCCCACCCCAACACACACAAACACACACAAACAGACAATTGTTTTTCAGTTAAAATGGTAAACTCGCAATCCGGTGTTTGCACCACTGTTGGCGCTTCACTTGTTGATAATTTCTTAGCCATAATGTATCCTTATTTCAAAGAATATAAATCCACGGTTTATTGTTTCAGGGCTTCAAATTATTTTCTCAATAATTAAGTTCATGTTAATCATTTATCAAACCAAACTATGATATTTTTGATATTTTATCGATTTATAACAGACGGGTGAAACAAATAAGCAGATGAAATTTGAAATAAATAGGTTTCAAAACGCTATATTCCTTTTCAAATCCCAACACAAATTCACTTTTTGCGCAAAACATTCTCAAATTGAGTAAATATTTGGTGCATATTTAATATCGATTAACCCCTTGCGCAATTTCGGAATAGTCCTGCGCAATTGCGGAATTGTCGGGCATTTTAGGTTCGACACCTCTGGATGACATTCTGAACATTGATGAACATTGACAATCTTTTTTTTCTACTAAGCTTACCACTATCTTTCCTAAAGAACGTCAACAAAACAAAGCTAACATGTCTGATACTGTCGCTTCTTTTCTTTATTTACATATCTCTATTGAAAATGGTGAAATAATTAGTAAAATCTATCACGAGAGAGATTAATTTAAAATGTTGATATTGTTAATTATCCCCCACTTAGATGGGGATGTTTCCCAAGCTACTTCTTATGGGGTCTATGTTTTTCAACTTATTCGTTTTTCTAGAGCTTGTAGTCGTGTAGCAGATTTCAATATTCGTATTATCTAATCTAGCAGGACTCCCGTTACCATACACTTTAAAAAAACCTTGCAAAATTTACACCGATATAGGCCTACTTTCAAAATATAAAAGTAATTTAAGAACTCTTGGCCATAATCCATTTTATACAATCTTTATTAAACTTGTTAAAATGTTTATTAAAAGAGGTTATGACCCTATCATTTTGCAACGTAGTATATGTTTAGTGGTTGACCTATTTACTGTTCGCCACTATGCTTTCCTCTTTGAGTGTGCGATGACCGGAGATACTGTGGACCCTATGATGACGTCTAGCTAACCCCTAATAGGACGGTAGCGTTTGATGTTTGTATTACATCTTGCCGTACCCTTAACGGTTTTTATTTTGTTGCTCTGGCTTCTTACAAGTCATTGAATACTTGCTTTGTGGTTTTTCTAGCCTTTTTTAATTATATATGCATGATCATTTATGTTATACTTATATTGCCTATAACTGCTGCCTTACACTGGACGTTTTTATTGGGATGTCAATAGGGTACGAGGTCTGGTCCACCATAAAACCTAGTTTAAACCCCAGTTGCCCCTTTTGCCACTGACCCTTCCAAGGCTATTGTCAACCCTTTTATGTTTGTGATGTCATATCTTGCCTTTGATTCATATTTGTAATTGCTGGTTGTTTCTGTGCGTGTTTGTTGTTGGCTGTGGTCCTTGAATGCTACATGTCCTGTTCCACGTTTATATCTACCTTTTTATATCTACTTTTAATCTACTTTTATCTACTTCTGAAGTAGACAACATTTAAATAGCGGATGCCAACAATACGCCCTAGTCAGCCTGATACCCATTTGAAAGTGCCTATATAATTATGTCCCTTTTATAAATAGTCTTTGTGAACAAGACTGTTTTGGAGAGTTGAATTGAGTTTTATTGGGTTTTACGTCGCATCAAACCAAATGTGTTACATGCGCCAACAGGAATGAACATTCCATACCCACCCTACTTGTGAATCGGCGATATCTTAACCTAGCCGAGTGTCGGATACCGGAAACTTGTCAACGATCTTGTATGCAGAATGTAGTCGTGTGACTAATTTAAAATATGTAAAGTGATATAGTTATGCATTACATTCGGAAACTGTAATCATAGTATTCACAATTCATATATACTACTACTGTATTTGTGTGAACACATGTTGATACTGAAAACTGCTGTAATGCTGTCAATGTAGCTACATTCGCTGTGAATGTGAGTCAACATAAATGTGAATAGTATAAGTATTCTGTTTTCTTCTGACGTTAGTCGTGTGTATCAGAAACAATTGTTTGAGCTTCTTTATAATTATATTAAAATATATAATAACTGGATGTATAAGAACCATATCATAAACTATGTGTCAGTGTTAGTGTATAATTAATTTTTTAAATTAATATTAATTTGTTTAAGGCTCTTTTATCCATCTACAAAACATAAATACCTTTTGATGCCTCCTACATTATATTTTCATCTAGAAGTACAGGACCGTCGTCTGTTTTGCTATATTTAAGTAGAAATCCAATCAGTCAGGACGCAAGTGGTTATTTTCTTGCGCATCTCCACTCACTTGACAACTGTATAGCAACGTTGAAAATAGTTCCCCACGGAGTACCTCATTGAAAAAACCTTGAAAATCCGCCATTTTGTTGGCTTGAAATGACCGAAAAAACAGAGAAAAAATCGAAATTCTTTTATACGCAGACATTATTGCCACTACATCCTCAACTTCGAATTATTTATACCAATGAAAAGAATGTCCTGTGGAAGGAATTGCTCCAGCGGGTTCGTATGGGTACAAACTGCAATAAAAGATGCGAACCACCACATATGCCAAAGTGTGTGTGTGTGTGTGTGTGTGTGCGTGTGTCCTTATAGTGTAAAGTTGTACTTTTGTTTCGTGTTTAAACGTGTTGTAGTCATTATTTACTAAAATGGAAAATGAAATATATTTTTGTGTTACCTACGGGTATCTTGAATTAAAGGAGTGGACAAACAACCTTTGGAATTATGTATCAACTGGTATGTTTAGAATACATGTACGATAGATAATATCTTCTGTTTTCCTTCTGTCATTGCATAAAATACGAAAACATGTATGGAAATAATGCTGAATAGTAACGTAGCTGAAAAAAAAGGTAAAAGCATATTCATCAATACGAAAGATGGACATTTTTAGTATGCGTATCTACTGATTAATCCGAATGTGCGATTCGTGAAGTTTATTTGAAATCATATTCATCAATATGTTGTATGAGAATTCGTAGGGTTTGTATTACAAAATATTCATCTATTCAGCGGCTGATTATATACAAAAACATATCCATCAAAAATGATGTGAGAATTCATTGGGTGTACACTGCTTTAGGGGCATTCGTATGGTGACGTAGCATAAACGATTTACAATTATAAATCTAAAATAAAGAACTACTACAATGTAAAACAACAAGATATCAAACTAATTGAATATGAATGCATGACATAATTGTCGCAAGATGACCTTAGTTGTTGGAACTAA
Organism: Cyrtodaria siliqua; assembly: GCA_037043455.1. Taxonomy (NCBI): domain Eukaryota; kingdom Metazoa; phylum Mollusca; class Bivalvia; order Adapedonta; family Hiatellidae; genus Cyrtodaria; species Cyrtodaria siliqua. Next base: position 58,551 of record JAWPHD010001628.1, read on the forward strand.
CATAAGAAAGAATCAATGTCAGTGACTGCATTTACATAAAAGAGTATGAAAGTAAACCTTTAACAAGTTTAAATGCAACTTTTTAAAATATGTCAAATATATACATACAATTTTCAAAGAAAAACCCTAGTTGTTGGGACTAACTCAGGAAAGAATAAATGTCAGTGACTTCATTTGCATAAGTTTTAATGCATCTGTTTAGAATATGTTAAATATATACATACAATTATCAAAGAAAAACAAGTGAACACACAGATGAAATATGAAAAAGACTGTTCTAATGAACGTATAAGACGTTCGTAGTATTATCACGAATACGGAATACGTTGACTGTCTATAGAGGACACAAAAAGGGCCTACACATCCAAACGTCTTAGCTCCACTCCGAGAAGCTTAGACTGTAACGATACATACGTTTAGAAGTTGATTCATTAACTCAACAATAGTATACAATCATCGTTACACAAACAATTCAAATAAATATATGTGAGTCACTCTCTAATTATGACGTGTATCAATGTATACGTATTCTACTAAGCCATTCATACTCATCGGCATATATACAGGTATATCATCTCACCTAATGTACAACGTTATCAATTTAATATTTTATCATAATTAATGATCGACTATTGTAACTATATATAATAAAGTTAACTAAAATGCATGTCATGCTCAGATAGTCCAATCCATTGAGGATTTTATTAAACATGGTGTCGTAGAGAACATGCGGACCTAAACTCTCTTTCTACTTGGAAAAAGTCAATTTTTAAAATTATAGATACACGTATTAACTTGTATAATGCTAACCCTTCTTTACTTCCTCCGAGATCTAGGTTTTCGTGTCGTAATTTAAACTCGGGAATTCAAGAATCTCAAAATAAATTTGTTTTAGTTTCTTCTGATATAGCAGCTAATAATGTTGTTATTGCTTGGCGCTTACATTACGTCAATTTTTCATCTTCCATCTCTGGAACTAGGTAGCTCTAATGCGTATACTCCAGTTCAATCTGGTGCTGAGAATGATGTTGTTTCAACACATATCACTCGGTGCACTATTTTCAAGGCTGGGGTAGACGAAAAGGCAAACAAACTTTGAAATGGATTCCTAAATTGCATATAAATCTGTATGAAGCTCGCTTTATTTCGAATTCTAGAGCCTGCACCACCACAAACATCTCGAAGCTTTTAACGTCTTGTCTTACTGCCGTTAAAGATCACGTTAAACAATAGTGTGCTAACACTTATGAAAACTCTGGAATTAATTTATTGTAGTCTGTTAAATAATTAGGAGACGTTCTTGATAAAATTTGCAATAAACGTCAAGTTTCATCTAAAAGTACTTATGACTTCAGGGTTACCGTTACCATAAACTTCGTGAAACCTTTGCAAAATTTTATTATTGTAACCCTGATCTTCTTTCCAAATATAAAAGTAATTTAAGGACTCTTCTGCGACAAAGACTATCACAACCTGACTTCTATGGTGATGTGATTTATAAACTTCGTAAGATTTTTGGTCATGATCGCTTCGTACTATCTTTGTTAAACTTGTTAAAAAGTTTATCAAAAGAGGTTATGACCCTATCATTTTGCAACGTACTGCATGCTTGGTGGTGGACCCTTTTACAGTTCGCCACTATGCTTTCCTCTTTAATTGTACTATTACCGGACAGGCTGTGGACCCTATGATGACGCCTACCTAAATCCCATTGGGACGGTGGAGTTTGATGTTTGTATATGATCTTTCTTGTTGTGCCTTTAATGGTTTATTCTCTTGTTGCTCTGGCTTCTGCTAAGTCATTGAGTACCTTCATCCTTCATTGTGGCTTTCTAGGCTATTGTTTTTTTTGTATTATATTAACACGAGTATATTTGTGTTTTACTAATATTGATGCTGCCTTGTTGGTTAGAGATTAGATCCTGGCGAGGATTTCTTTATTTACACTATCCTGTTTTAATGGGATGACAGTAGGGAAACTGCTGCCATAGACACACTATTTTATTAAACACACATCAATAACTGTCGAATATCTTAATGACGTAACGAATAAATGAACGTAGGAGTCAAGCCCGTAAAGTCCCAAAATGTCAGTATATCTTGTATACAGTATTATTTCATCTAAAAAAAATTGCTAAACGTATTCCGTCCGTATATGTATTATATAAGTTTCCGATTAACGGCAGATTAGGGTGTCTCACCAGCCTTTTCTAACTTTGGAAAACCATTTTTGGATTTTAATCAGACTATACGAGCTGCCTTAAAATGCATTTTAATGCGTGCAAAACATTAGTAAGTATGATTATCAAGTTCTTTTACACATTGTTGAATGTCATTACGTGGTCCGAGTGTTAACTTTCATACCTCATCCCTTCTCCAAGAAACGGGGTTGGCTGGGGTATGAAATAAAAACTTAATTCGGCTTAAAAAGTTTGCATATTGTAAAATTAAAACATTTAATAGTTAATTTTAAACAGGTTATCATATTTTTCAGTAAAAAAGGTTTTTTTAAACGTGTTTTGTAGTCGAAATATCCGTTATAAAATCCTGCTAATTTAACCTATCCCATCGCTTAATGGTATTAAGGCTGGACCACGCAATGAAACGTGCAGAAGGTTTAGTAGGTGACGGCCATCATGCAAAACAAAATCAGAGCTCTGGTTAACTGGCATAGCAATCGGTTGCGATAAAAGAGAAACTAAAAACACGTTCAATAAAACAGAGATGAAGATGTGCATTGTATCAGACAACGAGAATCTGAGACTGATCTCGATCATTTCATTAAGATGATACGATACAATGCGTGTGTTGCATGTAGCATGTGCCAAACAAAAAAATGAGATATAGGGTCCTATAGAAACCAAAGCGTCCGATCGCAGTGGCATCGTAGGTCCGCACTGTTTAATACTTCATTAAACTTATGCTGTATACAGTAGACACAGACGTTGTAGTACATCTTATAGCAATGGTACAGTAAATACAGTTAGATGAGATATGGGTTCGTTTTAGGAGCTAGGAATCCCTTTAGGTTCTTCGTTGCATACTGTATTGCCTATTCATTATTTCATATAAACCAAGACGAATAGTTGCTTTTCACAATTACTAGATGTAATGAAATATCTTCATTTACTGAAGAACGTAAAATCTGTGCATGGAAAATCTGGAAATACTATGTTAAGGTTGCACAAGCTTTCCAATTCCAAAAGTTGTGCTTGTTGGAAAATGTATGACAAGAGGTAGTGAATGTTCGGCAAGAGGAAGGGCATGTCGCAAAGAATTGTTGACATTCAATGGTTCCAAGAAACAACAAACCCATGTCACCAATTGATGTAGCGCTTTTCGAGCACAACTGCCGAGTTGTTTAACAGGTTGTTATTGGACATTGTTGGAAACATGGCCTTTAGGTCAAACTGTGAAATGCCTACATCCGGTGACTGCGGTTGGAAGAAGATATGTTAAAGCCATTCTCGAAAACACTACCACAGGCATCAGCGTTTGCAAGGGACTTATTAAATGTAGATGTCAAATACACAAATGTGTTGCAAACTAAGTATTAAAGCAGGAATGATGTATACAGTCGTTTAAAAATAGGACGTTGAGTACTGTAACTGTGATTAAGAAAAAATGTACCATTCAGATCATAGATAGTAAGTAATGTAAACCCTCATATTGAAAATGTTGAAATGATATGACCACTTATTATATTTGAGTCTGTGTATATAACAAACTTCTTTTTGATTTTGTTTTCTGATTATTAAATCAACAAATATAATTTAATTTCTTAATTAAATCTAATTCCGATAAATCGGAGACGAAAAATATTGTTTAAGTATCCTTTTATTTTTCCGATAATTTTTCTCCAAGCGTTTAGAAGACTCGCGGCAAGCTTGATATTTTGTTATAACCTGCGGCGTCCCATTAGTTTTGCTACTGCATAATTATGCATGTTTTAAAAACAGTTTTAATAATTATGTAAATAGTTCAAAGCAAATTAGTTTTACATATTGCTCATTGGGGAATATATTGCACCAATAATATATTAAAACTTGAAATAGAATAACCACGAACAATTAAAACATTCTACATTGTATTTAAGGATAAGCAAGACGTTTTAAAGTCAAATTGATATTGTATTAATCAATTTGGATGTTACATAAATAATTCAAGATTGTTGTGTATACCTTTAATAGAGTTTTACCAAGTCAGTGGATGTATACTTACGAGTTATTATTTACTAGAAGCCGCTAATAAGGATGAGACTAAAACTTAAGGCTAAAGGCAACTAAGACAAAACTAATGTCAGAGTTTTCATAGTATGTATATATGTGTAAAAGCCCTAACCCCTGAAGTATAGGGGTGTATCTAACAACTATGTATTGAAGTATAGATATACACATTAATATATTAAGACAACTCCTTGTTTTGGCGGCCATTTTGAAAATGGCGACCATTTTGAAAATGCCGAATATTTTGAAGAAAAAAAATAAAATTATATTGCATCTTTTATTGTCTATCAATGTCCCGAATTTAGTGTATTAACAATAACAAGTTTTGATGAAACCGATTATTTATGGTCTTCATTATTTCTTTATGGAATATTTAGCGGCAATTTTGAAAATGGCGGTCATTTTTCAAAATCTGAGGTGAGTCTATAGCCAAAAATGTTTAGTAGATATGTCTAGCTATGTGTCAAGTTTGGTGCTTTTATCACAAAATGCACAATTTTATCAATATATGTCACCAATCTGCCCCACTAACATTGTAGATGATGTTATCTGGTTGTGTGACCGCGCGAGAGAGCGATACACCTTTTAATAGAACATTCCTTATATTTGTTAGATCTATGCATACACGTTACAATGGCTGCACCTAACGTTGATTACAATTTTCTCGGCAAGTCGGGTCTGAAGGTGTCGAACCTGTGTTTGGGATGTATGACGTTTGGACAGGATCCTGCAGGGGTATGTACCTATATAAAAACAATCTGTAGTATTTTAATACATGTTTTAAATGTGAATTACCATGAATATATCCACTGACATATGTATGCATGTATATGTTTGCATGATGCATTTAAACATTGTTCAGTTATATCGGGAAGCTGTCCACTTTTAGAAGTGAGCTCAATTCTTAACTTTATAGTGCTGCCACACTGGAATACAAAGATGTAGATATTTAACATGATACCCCACCCAGTCACATTGTATTGACACCGTGACAGCCAGTATTAACACTACATGTATAAGGGAGCTACAAGCTAGTACAATGTTCAGAACATCGTTTGTGTGACCCGGCCGGGAGTCGAACCTACGACCTCCCATAAGGGAGACGGACAATCCACCACTACGTCTACGCCAATGCTACCACTAAACACATATAACATGGCACGAAGGTATATGTGTATAGTGTAACTTCTGAAAAAAGAAATCTACCCAAATCTACCCAAATCCTTGCCCAAATCTACCACTATACACATATAACGTGGCACGAAAATATATGTGTATAGTGTAAATTCTGAAACAATAAATATTTACCCAAATCTACCCTAATCCTTGCCCAAATCTACCACTATACACATATGACGTGGCACGAAAGTATATGTGTATAGTGCAACTTCTGAAACAAGAACTATTTACCCAAATCCACCCAAATCCTTGCCCAGATTTACCCAAATCCTTGCCCAAATCTACCAATATACACATATAACGTGGCACGAAAGTATATGTGCATAGTTTATCTACTGAAACAAGAAATATTTACCCAAATCTCCCCAAATCCTTGCCCAAAGCTACCACTATACACATATAACGTGGCACGAAAGTATATGTGTATAGTGTAACTTCTGAAACAAGAAATATTTACGAAAGTATATGTGTATAGTGAAACTTCTGAAACAAGAAATATTTACCCATATATACTCAAAATCCTTACCCAAATCTACCACTTTACACATATAACATGGTACGAAAGTATATTTGTGTAGTGTAACTTATGAAACAATAAATATTTACCCAAATCAACCCAAATCTTCCCAAATCTACCAAGATCCTTACCCAGAACTACCCAAATGCACCAAAATCCTTGCCCAAATCTACCAATATACACATATAACGTGGCACGAAAGTATATATGCACAGTGTAACTTCTGAAACGATAAATATTCACCCAAATCTACCCAAATCATTGCCCAAATCTACCACTATACACATATCACGTTGCACGAAAGTATATGTGTATAGTGTAACTTCTGAAACAAGAAATATTTACCCAAATCTACCCAAATCCTTGCACAAATCTACCAGTATACACATATAACGTGGCACGAAAGAATATGTGCATAGTGTAACTTCTGAAACAAAATAATATATACCCAAATCTACTTACATCCTTGCCCAAATCTACCACTATACACATATAACGTGGCACGAAAGTATATGTGTATAGTGTAACTTCTGAAACAAGAACTATCTACGCAAATCCACCCAAATCCCCATGACAAATCGCACGCATACACACAAACACACACGCATGCATCCCTGCATTGGTATGTACATATGCACGCACGCAAGCAGGCACATACGCACTCTCACACACACACACACGCACACACGCATACACGCATAACCACGCACGCACACACACACACACACACACACACGCACGCACGCACGCACGCACGCACGCACACACACACACACACACACACACGCTTGACAGACATCAGCATGAGATGTAGAAGACCATGATAAATAATAATCATTATGACTATTTCTTTAAAATTACATTAGACAACATAAAGTCGAGTCAACATTTTATAGAATTAGAAAATACTAATTCAAAGTACTTAACACAATCCTAAGTACGCAGTTGTATAAGTGTTATAATTTAATTTCAAGAAAACACACCAACAATGTGTTCATGCAATCAGAGCATTTATTCATTATTCAACCGTATCTCTAATCATACGTGAAATGCACAAAACAATGAGAGTATTATTGATATAGTTTTATATGGGCACTTCGGAATTTTTATTAGTATATTATGTTCCCATATCCAATATATATCTGGACATATTATGTCCCCACAACCTGTATATCCTTAGATATTATGTCTCCATAACCTCTATATTCTAACATTGTATGTCCATTTACCCTCTGCATCCTTACATAGTATGTCCGCATACCAACTATATCCTTACATATTATGTCCCCATATCCAATTTATCTTTACACATTTTGTTCCCATACCTTATATGTTTTTACATATTATGTCGCCATAACTTATATATATCCTTACATATGATGTCCCCATACCCTCTATATGCTTACATATTTTATATTCATACCATAATTTATCGTGTATTTTTCGCGATAATGTTACATTTTCTCTTTAATTTTTATCACTTTTATCTAACAAAACTTGCTGCGATACTGCCCACTTGTGTCATCACGTTAGCATAATAGTTAACATTTGAAATTTTGTTTTCGTAATAATTCTGACTAACTATCATGAAAATTCACGTTACTATCTCGTAAATATTTATAGTTAACTCAATAACATTATTTATCGCGAAACCAGAACTATCATTATCAGTAGTATCGCGGCATTTAACAAGATAACAGAGATTTTCGTGAAAATGCAATCACTATCTCGAAGAAAGCATGATACGGGTATCGTGATAATTCTCTAGAAACCAGAATCATGATGGCAGAAAGTGGGCATTAGCGTGGCATTTAACATGCTAACTTAAAGAATTAGAGATATTTTTATCTTGCAAATTTTATAAGATTTTCGCGAAAATTCATTTTTATCTCAAAAAATACATGCTACTATCTCGAAATAATCATGATAATTATTTAGCTATCTCGTTGCAGAAATATGTCACCTCGTGGCAGAAATATGCCACCATAGTTCTGTTTAAACGGTCCGTTAATATTTATTATTTAATGCACAGCTACAATGTGACTACGTAATATATTGGTCAATGTCCCGCTTGTGTCGATAATTACTGTTCCATAACATTTTTGACTATTGTAATATAGAGCTAAGTCCGTGATATATGGTCAACCTCCCGTTGCGTCGATAATTACTGTTACGCAATTAACGGTGATGTCCCATTAGGCCCCATTAAGCAGTTAATCACTATTACGTAACAATACTGATAAGATTTAACAAATTTGCATATAAGATTTCATATAGCACACAATTATATTTGGCCGTATTTAAGGGTATGTCGTAGAGAAAACAGGTCTGTATCCATATTGCATTGATATAATATTATGCATGCAGCATTGTTTCATATGTTTGTGAGACGATCAACTTTTAATTGATAATGTATAAACACATTTATAAAACTTGTTAGTGTTAAGACCCCGGAATTAGTTCTACTTTGCGAATATTTAGGAATATATGTATATATTATGTCAGTACGTCTACTGAGACTAGATAGCACAGGGCTCCAGAAATTGGATAGCCCGACGCCCGGGGCTAGTCAAAATTAAAGTCGGGCTTGTAACAAATTACATGCAGTTAGCCCGTCGGGCTAGTCCAAAAAAAACAATTTAAACAAAAATCCCACTGCCTAAATTAAACGATCTGTGTATAACAAACAAGCGCCAGTCAAGCACCTGTAATAAAACATCCCCCACATGTTTCATAATCTGTTAATTGCACTCGCTTAGGTAATTCAATTAGCATTCGCCGCGGGCATCGGCGAACATCAAAACAAAACATACTCTCCATCCTCCAAGAACCTTAATTGAAGTCGGCATTATCCAATCAATTGATGTGTAGTATTTCAACTCGGGTCGATTAGCCAATGAAACCACTTTTTAAAAATACTACTGGTTGATCACATGTTCGTCACGTGGTCAGCTCAAAATGGCGGTACTGACTCAAACGATTACAAATTGGCCGATACAGAATCGCAATCAACACAATCACGCTGATTTGTCGGCGACTTTTGATGAATCAACAGACCATGGATTTTTGATCATGGAAGCATGCTTTATATGAAACTGTGAAAAGCGGAATATATCAATACTTAGATAACATTTAGAAATTCCTGACTCAGGGGAAAGAACTCTCGCGAAGTGAAATTAAGATACACGTAAATATATGTAATATATTTGTGAGAAGAAATATCGATTTCTTTGTAAATACATGTTAAACACAGTTATTTTCATATCCAGTTAACAGTTTATATTTATTTTCCAATGTATTTTGCCGATTAAAATGCCTTCCTGGAGGAACTGGACTTGAAAACTTGTATCACTGTATACAATTTGTGGGTGGAGTAATGCTAAAAAATAATAATCCTAAATTGTTCCATCTTACCATTGCTACGCTTTCACCCAATGACAACTGCCAACGAAACTTAAACGTACATCAATTGGTTATGAGAAGATAAGAATTACTGAATTTTTAATTTTCTCAGTATTTAATGAATTATAACAGGGCTTTATATATAATTACCAGCCCAGATTATAATTCAGCCCAGATTATAATGAGTATCTGAATCCGTTAAATCAGAATCAGCTTTAACATAATGAGATGTCGTCAGCTGGGTATAAGTAATAGATAGTCGGGTCTCAGTGAGCTGGTTCATTTAAATAAATTTTAATAAAACGAGATCCGTAAAAGTATGGCCAAACAAGATAAATGATAACTGACAAAGACAAAAACAAACAAGACACGTTATTTTTAAGGCAAGTAAAAAAAACAGGGCTTGTGACAAAAAACCTCAGGGCTAGTGAAAAAACAAACAGGGCTAGTGGATTTTCAGGACCCACTAGCCCTAGGCTAGTCCCATAAAAATATTTTCTTGGAGCACTGTAGCATGTATATTACATGTACCCCTAGTTTAGCTGATTTTGATTGCATAAATGAAATCATGTGTTCAATCACCGACAGGGTCATACCAAAGACAGTTATTAGTAGTTCTCTAGCTTGTAGCGCAAAGTTCAACCCCAGTGCCGTGTAACTAATGGATTTTTCTCTTGGCTCTTGGAACTTTAATATTTCGAACCGCACGCACGCAAACATACAGACAGACACAGGCAGACAGGCAGGCAGGCAGTCCAGCAGGCAGGCAGAAAGACAGACAGATAAGGTTCAGCATATAAAGAGTAGTGCTAGGTCGGTATCAATATAATGTAACCGCGTGTGGTATTATTTCACGGCGTAGTATTCCAGTGTGGCAGCAATATAAAGTTAAGTTGAACATAGAGCTCAGCTCACTGCTACAAGTAGAAACCAACGTAATATTACTGAGCAATTGATCAAAGCGACGTTACCCCACGCCCCTCCCCCCACTAGCCACTAAACGCCACCACCGAACCCATCGCGCGCACACACGCACGCACGCACGCACGCACGCACACACATACTCACGCATGCACGCGCGCACATGCATACATGAATGCGTATGTAGCAATGAAAGAATGGGTGTAACCTCCATCTTCCTCATATACACCCTCATGCATTTGTAGTGGTGACAATACTTTTAAATGAATAAATAAAACGTCAATAATATACTAGAAGATTGGGGTCTATATATTTGGTGCGGTCATGCATTTATACGAACTAGAATTATATTATGTTGTGTTTAGTTTGCCTATTAAGCATCGATGCCGGTGACTTTGATATTGGGTCTTTATTGCATTCATAAGATATATAATTGCATTCTGTTTAATATGTTTATTATGAATTCTAAACGTAGATATGGGATTTTTTGTTGATTTGTTTAGCGCTATTACTTTTTAACGAATAAATCAAACGTTTAAAGTATATTAATCATTTATGTCTGTAGATTTGGGTAATACATTTAGGTATATATTGCATTTATATTGTCTAGAATTTTATGTTAATGCTTATTATGTCTAGAGATGTGTATAGTTTAGCTGTTGTGTGTAGCAAAGTTCTTGCTTTGGGTAAATTTGGGTAAGGATTTGGGTAAGGGGTTGGGTTTCAAAAGTTACAATATGCACATATACTTTGGTGCCACATTATACATGTGTAACTTCTGAAGCTAAATTTGATATATTTAGGCATGAATTTGGGTAGCTTTGGGTAAGGATTTGAGGTTTTCTGAAGTTACAATATACACATAATCTTTCTTGCCACATTATATGTGTAAAGTTCATCTTCTGAAGCTAAAAATGACAGATCTGGGCAAATATTTGGGTAGATATAGGTAAATATGTCTTATTTCAGAAGTTACACTACACACAGATACTTTCGTGCCACGTTATATGTATAGAGTGGTAGATTTGGGCAAGGATTTGGGTAGATTTGTGTAGATTTAGGCAAGGATTTGGGTAAATTTGGGGTAAGGATTTGGGTAGATTTGGGTGGATTTGGGTAGATTTGTGTATTCGTGCCACTCAGAATGTGATTGTTGTTACTATAAACACCACCCAATAACATACTAGTATGCCTGCCGTAAACAAAACATCAACTGCTATGCTTGCTGTTACTTACATAAGTTTGCTGTTACTACTAAAATATTAAACGTCAATGGTACTTGGTGCTAAATGCAAAGTGGGGCATCCTTGCACACTGTCCAATGGGTACACTTCTATATTTTCTATTTTCAGCTTCCAACGCAAGCAAATGAGGAGCTATCACATCAGATACTCGACAAATATGCTGAACTTGGAGGCAACTTTCTCGACACTGCCGACATTTACTCTCGTGGACAATCTGAAGAAATCGTCGGCAACTGGCTGTCTAAGTAAGCTTGTGTTGTTGCTTTTGTTACCTCGTGAAATATATCAAACAAAGAACTATCACCTTGATATCGACCCCAAAGTGGGATTTGGGTTAAGTGGGATTTGGGTAAAGTTGAATTTGGGTGAATAGGTGGCTTGGTGAGTTGATTTATGGATGGACGGAATGACGGGCGGGCGGGCGGTGGATGTGACGGACGGATGGATTGTTCACGTGCGTACAATAGCTAAATACATACCTGTATCTGTGTTTTAGAAATGACCGAAGTAAGTTTGTCCTAGCCACAAAAGTTCGAATGCCTACAGCCATGGATGTTAATTGTATCGGACTGAGCAGGAGACATATCATTGACGGCTGTGAACAGAGCCTCCAGAGACTGAAAACACCATATATTGACCTGTATCAGGTGGGTGAGATTTGACCTTAGGTGTAACATCTGTACCATACATACTTTGATTTTGAAACGGTAATGTAAACAGACACATATAATTGATATAAAACGATAGTTCTTTTGTTAACGCTTTCATTATATCAGATATGCTCCTTTTTCCGCACCATATTTTAACAATTTATTTGCCGACTACGCTTAAAATAAGACATCTGTAACTCATAGACTTGACGACGTAAGGACTGAGCAGGAGACATATCATTGACGGCTGTGAACAGAGCCTCCAGAGACTGAAAACACCATATATTGACCTGTATCAGGTGGGTGAGATTTGACCTTAGGTGTAACATCTGTACCATACATACTTTGATTTTGAAACGGTAATGTAAACAGACACTTATAATTGATATAAAACGATAGTTCTTTTGTTAACGCTTTCATTATATCAGATATGCTCCGTTTTCCGCACCATATTTTAACAATTTATTTGCCGTCTACGCTTAAAATAAGACATCTGTAACTCATAGACTTGACGACGTAACATAAGGAAAAGAAGTATCTCCAGTCATAGTGTTGTATTAGGCCTATTATGGATGGTACTTGGTTTTAATGTCGGAAGATTTACATTTGATTTAGATGGTTATTTATTAGTAAAATGTTAGAATCAGGGGATCTTGACGTAGATGTTTCTCACGGTATGATAACTGGTTATATAAAACTGGTAAGAGTAACGAGATCTTGACGTAACTGGTTAGAATCGAAGTATTTTGTCGTTTGACTTCAACATTATGATAACTGGTTAGAAACGCGAGATCTTGACGTAGATGGTTCCCAGTGTGTGATAACATGTTAGAATCATGAGATATTGACGTAGATGGTTCTCAATATATTAGAATTGGCAATAAAGACGGAATCTTGTCCTAGATGGTTTCCACGGTATGATAATTGGCGTTGATGGTTCGCATGGTATTATCACTGGTTCGAATCAACACGTGATCTCAAACGTAGGTGGTTTCCTCAAAATGATAACAGGATCTTGGCATAGATGGTTCCCACTGGTATAGGAGCCAGTACCTATCGCGATATCTTGACTTAGATAGTTTCCACGGCCTGCTAATTGGCGTTGATGGTTCGCATGGTAATATAACTGGTTCAAATTAAGCGATCTTGACAAAAATTGGTTTCCCTAGTATGCTAAGTAAGAATCACTAGATCTTGACGCACGTGCTTCCTATGGTATGATAACTGGCGTTGATGGTTCCCATAGTATGATAACTGGTTAGAGTCACGAGATCTTATAGTAGATGGCGGAGATGGTTCCCATGGTATGATAATATTTTAGAATCACGTGATCTTGATGTAGATGGTTCCCAATGTACGATAAATGGTTAGAATCAACAAGAGATCTTAAAACAGATGTTTTCAATGGTATGATAACTGGTTCGAATTTGGATCCTAACGTAAATGGTTTCGCGGTATGATATATATAACCTGGCTAAAATCATGGAATCTTGATGTAAATGGTTCCCACGGTAGGATAACTCTCAAAAATCATGGGATCTTGATGTAGATGGTTCACACCGTATGATAACTACATAGAATCATGGGATCTTGATGTAGATGATTCGTCATATTTGGGATATGGTGATAATTACGGGATCTTGACGTAGATGGTAACAGGTTATTCTCATATGATCTTACCGTAGATGGTTCCTGCAGACTGATAACAGGTTAGAGTCCCGGAATTTTGGCGTAGATGGTCCCCACGATATGATAACTGGTTAGAATCAATGGATCTTGATGTAGATGAATTCAACGTTATGATCACTGGTTAGAGTCACGGGATCTTGGCGTAGATCGTTCCGACGGTATGACTACTGGTTAGTCACGTGATCTCAAACGTAGATGGTTCCCATGAAATGATAACAGTATCTTGACGTAGACGGTTCCAACTGGAATTGGAGCTGGTAACTATCACGGGATCTTGACTTAGATAGTTTCCATGGTACGATATCAAGTAACACTAACTGGAGCTGAACGTAGATGGCTCCTATGCTAGAATCACGGGATCTTGGCGTAGATTGTTTAAACAGTATGATAACTAGTTATAATCTCGATCTTGATTTAGATGGTTCCCCATGTTTGGGATCTAATAATAATCAGTGAATCTTGACGTAGATGGTTCTCACGATATGATAACTGGTTATTATCAAGGTAATTTGGCATAGATTATTTCATCATTACGATAACAGGTTAGAATCGCGGATCTTGACGTAGATGGTTCCCACGGTATGATAACTGGTTAACATTTAAGATATTTTGGCGTAGATGATTTTAACATTATGATAATTGGTTAGAATCGCGGGATCTTGACGTAGATGGTTCCCAGTGTATGTGGTAACAGGTTAGAATCACAATATGTTGACGTAGATGGTTCCCAATGTATTATAATTGGCAATAATCACGAACTATTGACGTAGATGGTTTCCACGGTATGATATTGGTAAGAATCAGAGAACCTTGATGCAGATTGTTCCTTTGGTATGATAACTGTCGTAGATTGCTCCCAGAGTATGATAACTGGTTAGAATCACGGGAAATTGATGTAGATGGTTCCTCATGTTTGGGATCTGATAATAATCACGGGATTTTGATGTAGATGGTTCCCATTGTATGATAACTTGTTATAATAACGGGAACTTAATGTAGATGGTTACCAATGTATGATAACTGGCTCCAATCCTGCGATCTTGATTAGATTGTTCCCAGGGTAAGACGTCTTGTTAGAATCAGAGGATATTTATGTAGATGGTTCCCAATATATGATAACTGATTAGAATCACGGAAGCTTAATGTAGATGGTTCCCACGGAATGATAGCTGGCTAGAATCATGGGATATTGATGTAGGTGTCCCCAATGTTTGGGATCACCTACCACCTCATCTAGTAATAATCACGGGATATTGACGTAGATGGTTCTCACAGTAAAATAGAATCATGGGATCATGACGTAGAAGATTCTCACAATATGATGACTGATAGAATCACGGGATCTTGCCGTAGATAGATCCTAGGGAACAGGTATTAACCACGGGGTATTGCCCAATAACCAACTCTCGGGTAGCGGGGCTAAGAAAAGTGTCGACGAAGTGTTTTGTACGGCATTACCAATGCTGCATAGTTCAGAAATACTGACATATGGTAATGGCTTACTTGCTTGTCTAACCACATTATTTAACGATCGATAGATTTAACACGCAAACAATTTCGAGGTTGAATTCCCGTTTTGTTTCTCTGCAGTCACATTGCTGGGATAATGCCACACCTATTAATGAGACCCTGAGAACATTTGACGACCTGGTTCGATGTGGTAAAGTTCGCTATTTCGGCGTGAGCAATGTGTGTGGATGGCAGTTACAGAAAATAGTGGACAGGATTGAAACAATGGGATTGAATAGTTGTATTAGTTTGCAGGTAAGACATGCGTTTTAAAGTGACATTCAAGAAATCACAATATTCAAGTGTCCAAATCGTGGTTATCCATGATCACGTGATAACATAAACCAATCAGAGAAAATGAAGTTCGTCTCATAGCTAATAACTAGTTTGTACTAAATACTACGGGAATAAACGTCCATCTATATGCTCTATATATAGCTATGTGAAGTCCAAATATAAATTGTGGTAAATGTGCCATAGAACTGTATTAATAAACCTTTCTGCAAACAATCATCTTCATTTTTCATATGTTAGTGTTGAACCTGTTTGTACCAGGTATGCACAAAAAGGCAATTAAGTGTAGATTTTTTAATTCAAGTGGACAGTAATTACACCTATATTATATGAATAAGACACATATTTCTTAACCTGGAAGTTATCCAGCTGGCTTGCGGAAGGCCCGCCTGTGCACACAAATTGCACGAAAATTTCCCGGAGGGGCACCTGGTGGATGAAGATGTCAGGTGCCCCTCCGGGAAATTTTCGTGCAATTTTTGGCGTCTTCCTCCACCAGCAGAAGCTGGAAAATCGCCATATGACCTTAGCTGCTGGTGCGACTATAAAATCCAATTCAATTCTTAACCTGGTATAATTGTGGGTTACTTGTTACATTTCAGCAACAATACAGCTTGTTAGCTCGTCAGTCAGAGTTTGATGAATTTATGGTTTGTGCGAATGAAGGGATTGGTGTGTTGCCATGGAGTCCTTTGAAGGGGTTAGTGTTTAACAAGCGTACCTTTAACAATATACGGTGCTTTTTTTCTGTTGAAATGATAACGAGTTCCTACGGTGACTTTGTTTTAACGTCAGCTTTGTTTTAACGATTATCAGTTTACAAATTTATTTATATTACATTCATCCCTTCTGATTTGTATTATGTTTAATCTGAACCACTGTTGTTACCGCCGTGCATCATCTTATCGGACACTTACTACAATTGCACATGTCTGTATATTCTTGTTTTCTAGCAGAAATATGTTAAACCTCGTGCTAAAGGTACTGAAAAAAGACCAGTTTATAATCTTCACCCGTGCATGACCACTGAGTGACACCTTGAAAAAGATGCTTTACTTGCTGCTGATGGACTATTGAGGATAATCATTTACCTACTCATGAAGGTCTATGTTGATAACTAATTTGCGTATCGACAGTTTTATTTTGTCACCTGCGTAGCATGGCAGTCAATTAGGGATCAATGTGTTCGCCGTCCGTCTTCCGTCGTCGTCCTTCAAACTTTAACCTGCAACCTAACCTTGGCCATAACTTGAAAAGTAGTTGATCTATGTTTATGAAACTTCACAAACATCTTCATATAAACCAAAGGAATGTTGTTACACATGTCCTATAACTCTGAATTTAATTATGACAGGGTTATGCCCCTTTCAATAAAATTTTAAAATGCAACCTAACCAAGATGAAACAAGCACGCGTTAGGCGACACAAGTGTTCCGTGAAACACCCTTCTAGATGTATTTGTTTAATACCACTCTTTAATAGTTAATATATATTCAACAGGGGTCTTCTTACCGGTAAATACAAGCGTGATGAGACTCCAGACGCATCCACAAATAGAATTGGTTATGTGCACACAGACGAGAAGAAAGCAGCCGAAGATGCACCTGCATGGAGCAAGTACGCGAGTAGTAAAGAGTATTGGAAGCTTATCGATACTCTTAAGGAGATTGCTGAAACACATGGTATGATATATGATTGATATGAATTAATATTGACGGCAGAAATTATATTTTATAAAACGGTTTATTTAGATTTAAATTTTTGAAATATCTGATTTTCGATTATGTTTAGTTCACTGTTTTCTTTGTTCAAACCATGATAGTATTGTATGTAAGTACACAAGTCTCTTTGTCCCAAAGGTTAACATGTGGAGATAAACAGATGCATACTATTTGTTCTACTTCTTTCAGTTAAAACACATAGTGCGTGGGAACTTTATAACATCTCTAGAAATTCAAAAAAACAACAACACCATGTGTTGCGTTTTTAAATGCACTGAGTGTTTAATGAGATACTGATAAGTGTGTAATGACCTAGAATCTAACCGTTTGATTCGTAGAAAATGTTGACACTTTTGTAGTTATTCCTGCATGTTGTAAGTTTCTTGATTCATTAAATGTAATGTATTATATTCCAGGTAAATCGATTCCCCAGGTTTCGTTACGCTGGTTGATACAACAAGAGGTTGTGGCATCGGTGATAATAGGGGCGACGTCGGTGAAACAATTGGTAGACAACATGGGAGCATCGAGGGGTTGGGAGTTGACGACAGAAGAGGTTACTTTAATTGATAGTATTGCATCAATCGTACAAGTTCGCTCGGTCAATTCCGGCTACGTTCGGAATCACGAGTCGACATATCGTGATATTGAGAATAAGTATTAAATACGTAAACAATGAATTGAATTTTTATAGTCGCACCAACAGCTAAGGTCATATGGCGACTTTCCAGTTGCCATTGGTAGAGGAAGATCCCAGGTACCCCTCCAGGCAATTTTCGTGCACGGGCGGGCACCAGGGTAAAACCACCGACGTTCCGCAAGCAAGCTGGATAGCTTCCTCACATAAATATTTCTAGGCGGCCCCTAAGGGATCGAACCTACAGTGGCGAGGGCAAGTGATCTCAAGTTAGAGACTCTAACCTCTCGGCCACTGACGCCGCTACGTAAACAAAGAGTAAATTCAACAAAATTAGTTTCATACGCAATCTAGTTATTATTTTATAAAATTCTGAAATATGCTTTTTACCATTCGAGTAATTTATATTTGTTTACTTCCAGATGGCGCGACTGAATGAAGTTGGTCCAAGAGTGAATATGTACCCGTATGAAATGATCTGGGAATTAAACACAACACGTTATAACCGATATAACAGATCAATCGATATAAAATTATAAATAACCATCCTTGTGTAATAGCAGTTTAACACCATTTACGGCACCATAAATTAATTTATTCATGTGTTTTCGGCACTGTAAAATATAAATTGTTGGCCCTCTAATATGGATGTGTGACGTCTCGCTTGAATTTCTAATATGACTATTTGTGCACATAATGCAAGCATATTTTGATCTTATGTGTAGTAAGACACGTTATGATAAAATATATTGTGAATTAGTGGAATTATGTGTCATAATTAAGTCATGTTTCCTAAAGACACAATAACCTATTACGCCTCTGTTTGTCCTGATTAAGTGTTTTTTTCTGAAGTATTTCTCAAGTTGGGTTTTATACTAGTTGTGAGAATCACAAAGGCTACAATAGAGCTATGACTCTTCCTCTAGAGAATATAGATAGAGTATCCGAAACGACACTGTCAGCACTTTCATCAGAATGAATTTTGGGGAGCATTTGCAAATCATTTTGGAGAACATGCGATCATTGGAAAACAGTTTTATGGAAAAGGGAACATCGGAAAATAATGCTTGAGGAACAAAGCAACATATTTTTGAGGAACAAGGGAACGACAAAGGGAACGATGTAAAATTTGAAAGCATTACGTGGTCCGATTATTAACTTTCATACACCTTTCATCCCCTTTTCCAAGAAGCGAAAACGGGGTGTGAAATAAAACCGTAATATCGGATAATAAAGTTTAAATTAAAACATTTAAT
Organism: Cyrtodaria siliqua; assembly: GCA_037043455.1. NCBI lineage: Eukaryota > Metazoa > Mollusca > Bivalvia > Adapedonta > Hiatellidae > Cyrtodaria > Cyrtodaria siliqua. The sequence goes on from JAWPHD010001628.1 coordinate 77,796, forward strand.
AGGTAATTTTAAGAAGGTTATCGCATTTTTCAGTAAAATAGTTTTTTTAAACGTGTTTTGTTGACGAAATATCCGTTACAAAATCCTGCTAATATAAGCTTTCCCGTCGCTTAATGTAATTAAGGCGGGACCACGTAATGGGGAAAATAAGCAATTACGATATTGTTCGTATTGAGAGGGAAGACTAAAACGGGCAAACATAAGTTCAAGACTTTTTTTCATAATAATTAAATATAAACTGCCAAATTAAGCATTTACCTCACTGCTTCAAGTAGACATTGTCGTGACTGAAATATTGTTAAAAGCGGCGTTAAACTTTATGCATACAATCATAGATATACATACAAGGTATTTTTAACCTTCTTTGCAGCGGCCTGCATAAGGCCCCTTCCGCACCCATTTCTTTTGTAAATCATGCATATTTCCCAATTTGTTAAACTTACCTCGAAAAACAGATTTCCCCATTTGCTAAACTTGCCTAGGAAATTTCATTCCCCATTCATGGAGGATTTTTCACAATTAAGGGCGACATGCTCCCTCTCCAAAAATGGTAAAAAGGCCATGACTTACATTTCTTTTTTCAGTTGTTGTTTTACATTGTCCTTTGTTTCTTGTTTATTTTTGCCAGAAATGATGATGTTTTCTTGTGTCATAAGTTATTACTTAATATATGCGAACTGTGACCTGGATATGTAGCCAATAGCACTAAATATGATTCACAAATTGGCGAGAGATGGGGATAATTGTCCTGAATAAGAAACGTCTATACAAAGTGGTCACTTCAGTGCATGGGCTTGTAGAAATTCAATCCAATGATTGTATCTGTGTGTGACCCATTGGGCCACTTCTAAAAGATGCTAATATCACCATCCAAAGCTTGTTGTAAATGCCTGACAGAATAATGCATATACCAGTCACAGACAACCATCTAAATAAATATTTTCTGGAGGAGACGTTTAGCGTGATGCAGCCCTCCTGTAGTGTAAATCTCTGACTCATTTTTGCTTTCCACTGAAAAGATATTTTCTGGTGAATCGTATCTCCGTTCCAGTCCACGAGATATTTTTGTTGACCGTAGACTTTATATATTATTTCGCTGTGAGCATTTTGTTTAGTTTGGCATAATTTCCGTGAGCAGTACCCGCTTTAGCACCGTTGTATGAAAAGCATATTACGTTGATTTGTTAATGTCAGCTTTTACAATGTGTATGGCAGTTACGTCAGCAGCAGCCGCCTTTGCACGGTTGAATAAATTCATTTTCAGGCAGACAATAATTATCAGAATAGTACAATGTTGTTCCTTTATAAAAGTTGTTCAAACAATCACAAAAAAAACACGAATAATTTATGTGTAAACGTTCCGACAAGTTCCTGTTGTCAGCCCTTTTATGTTGTTTTGTGTCCCATTTCTTGTTATTCATTCCGATACACAGATATCGGTGGTACATTCTCAACTACTTTGTTCTCTTGCTTTAATTTCGAACAGATGGTTTCCATTACCTAAACAATAAATGCTTTGAGTATTGTTTAATCACCCTTAGGATATGTTGTCTGCTATCTAATTTAGTATGTTGACTGTTACTTGTGATACGCAGGCTTCATATCCTCTGCTCCCAACAAAATTCCTTTTTTTATTTCTCCCATTGTTTTTTTTCAGGTTTATGGCAAAGCATTTTGTAAGAAACATATGCCGCTGGCCATGGAATGCTTGGAAAATAACACATTGAAGGTCCCATGTTCACTGTCATATGCATACACTATAAGTCATGGCTAAAATGTTTGTACTATAGATAATTTAAATATTGAGTTCTGCTCAACCCGGAACTTGGTTGGTGAACGGTAGCTATAATTTTGTTTGTTTGTTTGAATAGACTCAATCAAACCGAGACTGCAATATTTCTTTTACTGCATATGAATTTACAAGCTCCGTTTACTTTCAATGTAACATGGCGTCAATATTCGCTTATACTGACGTGTATTAAAGTCATATTTGGTGGGCAATGTATATTCGTTTGTGATTGGTGCAATTTTGTGTTCATGTCAACGAAAATATGTCACGTGATGTAATGAATGAATGAATGGTGTTTTATAGCACGTCGACACATAAATAGGTCATATTGTGCGCAAAAGAATGATGAAAGATGAAGAAATGAAGTAGTAATTAAACATTAATGTAAATATATAAAAAATAAAACTATATACAAGTAAGGGAAGATATTGTAGTAATATAAACTATGCTCAGTTGCAAAAAAACTGGACACTTTGACATTTTCACTTTACACCCTATCCTCTTTATCAAGCGACAGTCGCTTAATGATTCAACCTATTGAAAAACAAATGACAACATACTATTGGCAATGGAATGATAAAAACTTTGGTACCAAACATGGCATATTCATTTTGTCAGTTTAATTCTAAAAAAACTTCATACAATTAAATCTAAACAAAACTCAGAGTCCACTTTCTTTTGCAACTGAGTATGTATATGTAAATCAACAAATGCCCGTCAACGGGTATATAAACAAGTAAATATATATAAGAAACTATTATAATGATTTATTTAGTCTGATTTTTTTCAGGAAATCCTAAACAAGACTACAACCTATAGTATCAAATAACTCTTTCATAGTAGTAACATTGTAGTACCTTTGACGCATAGGATCAAAGTCTACACATGTCAACACGATGTTTTTGACCGTTAACGGTGCAAAGCAGGGTATACATTCTGGTAATTGCTCACCTTGTAATAAATATGAATGCGTATAACGAGCATTATCAACTATAAGATAATTAAACTTTTGTAAAAATGTTAAAACCCCCAGTAGCCTTTGTTGCCACTGACCGTTCCAAGGCGGTAACCCTATTGTCAACCCTTTTGTGTTTGGGATGTCGTTTGCATTTTTTATTACTTTTGCCTTCTCGTTTGTCTGTTTGGGTGTTTGTTTTTGTGTTTTGACTGTTGTCCTTGAATGCTGCTTTCCCTGTCCGATGTTTATATATTTTTTTCATATTACCCAGGGCTTGAAGAGATAAAAGGGAATCAGAAAAGATTACAAAATGGTCATCATCAGATTCCTGAATATAGTTTAAGGCAAGTTCAATTGCCTAAAGTTCAGCTGAAAAGATAGAGGCCTTGTCAGGCAGCTACCTTATCTCCATCTTTAGAACCATCTGTGTATATATGTTGAAAGTTACTGTATTTCGATTTAATATCATTAAATTTGCTTTGAAATACAGTAGGGTCTGTACTGGGTTTGTTACTATTACACAGATCAAAAAAGTGTTAGTGCTTTCCAAAGTCCACGGTGGAATTTGTGGTACTTTGAACTTGGCAATTAAATTTAGGTCGATTTCAGTGTCTCTTAATTTTGGTTTAATACAAAGATCAAATGGTCGAATGACCTTCGGTTTTCGATTAAAAAGAGGTTCATAAATAGGATTAAAAACAGTATTAAAAGTTGGCTTGAATGGTTAGATTGTAATTTAATGGCATATTGAAGGGCTAATTTGTCCTGTCTATGAGATAGTGATGGTTCATTAGCTTAAATACTGGTGATGTACAAAAGGCATCTATGGCAAGTCGTAATCCTTGATTATGTATAGGATCGAGCATCTGCAAGTATGACTTGCGAGTCGATCCATATAGTATTGAGCCGTAGTCCAACTTGGATCTGATAAGAGATCTATAAAGTCCCCAATTAGTGTTTACAACAACTTTAAGTAAATTAATAGCTTTATTGCACTGGCTTACAAGTATTTAAGGTGTGGTATAAACGTTAATTTAAAGACGAAAATAAGACCAAGGAATTTTGTCTCATCCACTACTGGTATTGATGACCCATCCAGTGTTAGATGAGGGTCTTCAAGATGTTTACGTAGTTGACAAAAGTGCATACAATTAGTTTTAGATTTCATTGTGAAAATTTCCACGATGTAACGACAATATGCTTGTTTCAAATAAATGTTTTAGTGAAATTAAATGATACCTTCTATTTTATTGTTCTAATCTGAAACTGCGCATGCAACACACAGGTTATTAGATTTATATAATAAATCTAATAACATAAACAAACAGGTTATTAGAATTATATAAATCTAATAACCTATTTGTTGCATGCGAACAGGTTAAAAAAGTAACCACATAATGACATTTGTACGAGCATTTGTACGAGCATGCCGTTCCTCGTAGACAAAAGGTGAAATATTCCGTGGGTTTCTACTTGTGAAAAGTTCACACATTACCACCCTCTGCACGTTGTACCGATGCCTGACGCGAATTGCGAGACCTATAGCATCTGCTATGTGTCCGCCTTCCTGCAGAATCACTACGTCCGGCTGCACTTTTAACAAGAAAGAATGACATAAAAGCGGATTTACCCATAATTCTCCATCCACTTACATAGAGATATAAAACGACGACAGTAAACCACAAACACACACAGAAACAAAGAACAAATTTAAAGATCAATAAAAAGCTCACAAACACAAAAGTGTTGACTATAGGGCTACCGCCTTGGAACGGTCAGTGGCAAAAAAGGCCGCTTGGGGTTTAAACCAGGTTCTAGGGTGCACCAAACCTCACACTTATCCTACTGTCAACCCAATAAAACGGGACAGTGTAAATAAAGAAATCCCCGCCATTAACTATTCTCTAACCAACAAGGCAGTATTAATAGGCAATATAAGTAAAACAAAAAGATGCTCGTGTATATATAAATACAAAAAAACAATAGCCTATAAACCCACAAAGAAGGTACTAAATGACTTGGCAGAAGCCAGAGCTACAAGCGAATAAGCAAGGTTTTCATATTAGAACAAGAACTGATGTGGCTTTAAGTTTGCTACCTTGAGCTGCATTCAATAATTAAAAATGTGTACTTCGATTTATTAATTCTGCGTCATTTTGACTTTAAAAATGCTTGCATATCATTAAATAAAAAAATTGAAATTTCATTTTTTTTAAATATATTATTAGTGCAGTGATATCAAAAGTTAGTCACCTATAACAACAGTTTGATTTTAACTTTTCGAATAATTAATATAAATGATGGCAAACATGTAAGTTATGTTAAACAACTCAAGATTGCCGTGTGTCTCTTTAATTGTTTACCAACTGCATCTGAGATAGACCGACGGAAACTTACTGTTCTGGGACAACTGTGTAGGTTATACTCCATAGTCCAGGAGGTTGGTCGGTACCATCTTTGGTTGCAAATTTCTAATGAGTTTTTTTTGAAATCTATGATATCTATCAAAATATATTCACCCTGATAGACTTTTGAGAGCGGCAGTTTATGTCCTGATTTTGGGCCAACAATTTAAAAATTAATCATTTTATTAAATTATGCTAAATATTTTATCTTATAGTAATCAAACAGTTTTGTAGCGATGTTTTTATTTTTACTGCAAGATTTTGGGCGAAAGCTTCGGATTTGTATAAAAAAAAAAGAAGAGTATATTGGTATTCACTTCAGACGTTAGATAAAACAATATGTAATTGTAAAATGTCATTTCCCGCCCTCGCGAGAGACTGTGCAGACGTGTTTTTAATACTGGAAGTTTAAATGAAACTAAGTTGGAATATTAAATAAAGAGGTAAACAATATTTTCTTATCAAGTAAAACGGGTGTGATCTACGCTGATCACCACAGAAATGTTGTTATTATTATTATTATTATTTTTACTATTATTATTATTTGTATTGTATCCATGTATGATACGTCGGTATATAACGTTCCAGTTCGCATTTTGACAACATATTTTCGTTTGTCTGTTTCTGTGTTTGTTTTTGTGTTTTGTGGTTGACTGTCGTCCTTGAATGCTGCTTTCCCTGTCCGATATTTGTATCTTTCTTTAATAACAAGTTATCGTTAGCAGCAAAAGTTATGACGTCATAATAAAGCTTTAAGCTGCTTGTTGTTTCCTAAGGACAATGATGCTAACTTAATGAGTCTGACAAAACATTGTATACTTAAAGGAGCTGAGCTGATGCTGGCTTTTGCCTTCATTTTTTCAAAAATATCATTGAAAGTGTCACAGCCAAAACTGGAACGTCAGAATGTAAATATGTTCTATTTTATTTGAGCGCTCAAATTCAATAGATTATTATTGTTTCAAAATAAACAATAAACATGACGTATAATTTATGTTTTTATATTTTATATTTTGTATGATATATATGGATGTTATACGATCAGCGTCTGATGTAGCCACGATATGTGTAAAAAATAAAATATTGAAATCAAATAAAGGTGGCGAGTTACATCTTTATTCAAAATATTATCAGAGTTAAAATTAGTAAATGGTATTATATTGTCTGTTGCATAACTGATTCCTACAAACATACGATACACATATGACGATAGATAGACAGAAGACAGAGTTTACTTTGGCTGTGAAGTGGATGTCTTCTAAGCGAAGGTAGATAACAATTTGAGAGGTTAGCGACAAATAGCAATGGGGCAATTGTTGGCTTCAAGGTCAATGCGAGTGTTGTATGTGGCTTGCGTAAGTGGGTCTTATATCATAAAAACATGATTTTTAAAAACCCAGTAGCTCGGCTGGTCAATGTGTTTTGTGCTGTTTAGCTGACTCAAATGCATACATACGATGACGTCAATATCATGCAATAACAGATGAATCAATGAGTATTGTTAAACACGAAATGGTAAATAGCAAATCATGGTTGCATCACACGATAATTAACATCTAATATGTTTCATGTAACTCTTTCTAATATTAATAATAATAAAATGTTATTGTATAACAAAACATATCTTAGTAAATACTTTTGTAGAATATAATACGAGATATGAGTTTGCCATATCATTACCGCGATATAAAAACTTCAACAATCACGTGTCATCCAGATTACAGCCCTTGGGGAATATAGCGCGGCTACTATAATGTTCACGGATCTGTCAGACAAGATGAATGCTCTTTTTAATGATAGAAACTCCGAACTTACGATAAACATACATACACCATTGTATTAACACAAGGTATATTCATACAGTTAAGTATATAAAACGCCATATACTTTGGAGATCTTTCTCAGATGCATATATATTAACGTGCTTAAAAAACATTTTTATAGCTTCACTGTGGTGCAAGCTGTCCGCTTCAAAAAGCTCAGAATTTTCAAGATGGGGGATATGAAAACACATCAAAGGTAGGTGTCTTGTTTTCAGATCGACTACGTTGTTAAATCGTTGCTTTTCTCGAAATCACTTGTATAATGTGATTGCATTCCACGGCTGTGTATGAACAGAACAAACTAGTTAAATAAATACAGCAACACCTCGAAAGCATGTGACTGACTGGAAAGTTTTAAAAGTAAGCGAGGAAACTGTAAGTTTTCGGCCCAGTTTGAGTATATTTTGGCCTATTCTTACCGTCTAAACCTTGATACAAGGGGAATCAACATTGCTCTATGCGATTCCGATTTTACTTTCAGGAAAAAATATTTGTAAAATGTCTTAAATCGACGATCCAAAATTGTTGACATGTCCGGCTCAGTATCAATGCGAATTGCAATGGTGTACGGCTCAGTAGTAACACAGTGCTGCATTATGTTTACGGCTCAGTATGAGATTTAATTGAATAAAATGTCCGGCTCAGTACAGTTGAAAATAACAGCTTAGTGTAACTGTCGTTTGGTTAATATTGTGTTTCGGCAAATTATATATTTGAGTTATAAAGGTTAAATTCAAATGTACAGAATCTTATGATGTCCTTTGTGTACTTTTCAGGTGAAAGATATTTAAATGCTATTATTGTGATGTGAGTGGGGAATTTGCACAAACAGTGCCCCACTGTGTAGAAACACACTCGGATATAGTTCTGAAGATAAAGCGAACGGAGCTAGATTCAAGCACGGGTGCTCTTGGTCAACGAACACTCAATTTTAATGTCAGCCCTGAAATTCTCTCTCAGACAAACCAAAGGGTGCAACCTAAATACGAGAACGGTAAAGGTTTCATAGAACGTGTAGAAGAAGACTGTAACAATGATTTCGGCATAGGGGGTCTTTCAATTGATGAAAATGATAATTGTCAAAGTCCATTCGCGAAAATGTTAAAAACATCAACTCCACATAAGATCGCCCAAGATTTACAACACGCGAAAAAGGCTACGTTGGTGCAAGATTATGACATTTTCACTTCTGAAGAAGAGTATATGATTGATGACATCGTGAATACCGAATCGACTGGAGGTAGTGATAATGAATTACTGAAAAAAATCATACACGCATTGCCAGATGCAAGAGAGAGAGAGAGAGAGAGAGAGAGAGAGAGAGAGAGAGAGAGAGATCATACATCAATAATATAATACATTGTACTTGTATTATGTGAAACAAATACATGTTTAACGAAGCTGTTGTCTTATTAAATTCATTTAAATGCATCTGGGAGCTCAACTTGTAAGTGAGAAAGTGCTACAGATGGAGATGTACAGCACTGGTTCTACCCAGGAAAGAAATCTATATTATATATAACCTTACAAGTGTTGAAAATGACTTAAATTACCATTTGTTGAATTAAATTGAATTGGGGTTTCAAGGCACACCAACAAATGAAAGGTTATATGGTGTCTAACACGAATGAACATATCAGGCTCGTTCACCATGTACATTGAGATAAAATATGGAGAACGGGCCTAGAACATTCTCACCCTGAACTGCAGAGTTGCTGCAAGTTTTATTGCATACACCCCATTTACGCTGGAGCCACTTGCTATTGTTTTTCTGTCACTGTTCTATTGATATGAGCGAGATGGAACCTGAAACAATGCAGGGGTCACGATGAAGACCTTTAATGCGCATGAACAAAAAATTATAAAATGAACATGAATTCGGGGGGTGGTTGGGTGGTGGTGGTGGTGGTGGTGGGGGGGGGGGGGTTCTTCCCCTCCATCGGTATCTGCAGTGGCCATATTCTTTGCTCCGTAAGCAAACCGGGCCCCCGAGAGCCACACGGGGCTTCCATTCGTTCAAACAACCAAACAAACAGATCAATACATCGTCGTCGTAAACATCATGATTATCATCATCATCATCATCATCATCCAAATTCAAAAGAAAGAACAACAATAAATATTGTTTTTATTTTGTTTTATTAGAAAACTAATCAGAATTCAACTAGAGCTTGTGAGATCTTAATTGTAAACAATAACAATCAAAAATATATAACTAGTAACAGTTTGAACGATTGTAACAAATATCAAAAATAAAAAAATATATCACATGTTTTAATGATTTAAAATGATTTTGAAATGACTATGAACTGAAATAAGATAAGTGATATAGTAAATATCACAGGATAATATTTTCTGTACACAACTATCACAAATTACAATTTAACAAATTATTAAAAAATAACCAGAGGTCATCATCTACCTTGAAGCTCTCTGCTTTTTTGCCACAACAGAAAAGTCAATAGTTAATGTGGAGTGTTAAATACGAATCAGTAGTGTTATTTTTACTGGTCCTTTGGGACCAACGAGCCCAATTTATGTGACTTTGAAGTAGAATACCGCTTAAGCCGGTGGTAGGGGGCGTGAGAAGTGTTGCTTCTTTTATTACTTCTCATGAACAGACTCAATAAAACCGAGTCTGCTGCTTTATTCTCTTGATTGTGTTTGTTGCTCTCAAAGGATCACCTTTATCAGTATTTATTAACAAAAGAAAAAGATATTTCGAGTTATAGTGACCATCTTGGATTTCAAGTTCTCGTATTTTTACAGGGAGACAGTAAGAACAACATTCTGGAAAAGGTGTTTGAATTCAGTAGTTCAGAGAAATGGCAGTCACTTGTGTTTACTATATAATTCTATGCATGCTGTCTTTAATAATGTCGCATCATACTGATCTTTTGTCATGTTACGCCAGTCAGATCTGATTGTAAAAAATAACAATCAAACATATATAATTAGCAACAAACAAATATCAAGAATAAGAAAACATATTACATGTTTTAATGATTTTAAATGATTTTGAAATAATTATGAGCTGAAAATAAGACATGTAAATATAACAGGATAATAATGTGTGTACATAAATTATCACAAATTAGCAAATTATTAAAAACTAACCAAAGGTCATCGACACTGAAGCACTATGCTTGTTTTTTCCACAACAGAAAAGTCGATAGTTAATGTGCAGTGGTTGCTACAATCTCAAAAGAAAAAAACTATTTGAGTTATAGTTGCCATCTTGGATTTCTGATATACACATGTTTCCAGGGAGACACTAAGAACAACATTCTGGAAAAGGTGATTGAATTCAGTAGTTCAGAGAAATGGCAGTCACTTGTGTTTACTATATAATTCCATGCATGGTGTCATTAATAATGTCGCATCATACTGAATTTCGACCAACTTTTGTCATGTTACGCCAGTCAGATCTTAATTGTAGAAAATAACAATCAAACATATATAATTAGTAACAGTTTGAACGATTGTAACACATATTAAGAATAAGAAAAGGTATCACATGTTTTAATGATTTCAAATTATTTTGAAATCATTATTAACTGAAAAAAATATATGTAATTGTACCATAGCTCTAACACACCACATGTCACTCAAAACGACTAATCCATTACCAAAACATCACACCTCGACATTGATTAATCAATAAATTAAAAAATAATATACAAAGGCGATTGGCTGCAAAAATCAACTCATGACCCCATGCTCATGCCGCGTGATAATGCTATTTATTGAATGGATCGAGCTGTTATTTTTACTGACAAATGAAGAGTAAGTGGATAAATGGCTAAGGTACAAACTATTTATAACATATTTTTCTCGTATGCGATTTACCGGTCCTCGAGAAGCAGTATAATAAATACTAATAAAGGTGATCATTTGGGAGCAACTAACATAATTAAGAGAATAAAGCAAGTCTGTCTTGTAAAGTCCAGTCTGCAAACATCACATTTGCTTTCTCATGTGTGTCTCCAGGGATCCTTTCTCTACAAACTTTGCGTCGCAACTTGAGCACACGTGCTTTTCAGTATTATCGTGCTTGCTTACATGCCTACTTAGGCCATTCAAACTCCCAAATGCTTTGCCGCATGATGGACAGAGATGTTTTGCTCCCGTTTCTTCATGAAAAAGTTCTTCGAACGGCTCAATTATTCTGAAAATACAAAATAAAGATTCTCTAAAGCATTGTGGCGTCATGGATCAAAACAAAAGCAGAGACAAGATGTGCAGATCTTAAGGACTATTAGTGTATTTCTGTTTAATTGTGTTATTTTATTCTCTTACAGATATCACGGTGAACATATAATACAATTTGAGTTACAGCAAAAGCTGTCTGAAATGATCCTTTTTATTTCTACTGTATTTCATTCTTTCTTTCGTGGCCGATGTGTTAACGACATTGCGTTCCAAATCTTCTCGCCTCTCACCGCTGCGGGTTCGAATACCACTGGGAGTTCGACTTGTAAGTGAGAACGTGTCGATCTTTACGGATTGCGGGAGGTGTACAGTAAGGCTTCTACTTAGGATAAGTGGGTGGTCTGCCTCCACCACAAAAAAATTTCGACCGCCATATATAACCTTACATGTCATTGTGTAGAGGATGACGTAATAGACAATTCAAACAAACACATCTTCTTTCTTTCTCCCTTTCTAAATAATAATCAATAATAAACTTCGTTATATTCAGCTGTACTGAGCTGGACAAATCTCATACTGAGCCGTACACATAATGTAGCACTGTGTTTCTACTGAGCCGTACACCATTAAACTTCGCATTGATAATGAGCCGGACATGTCAACAATTTTCAATCGTCGATTTAAGGCATTTTACAAATATTTGTTCCCGAAAGTAAAATCGGAATCGCATAGAGCAATGTTGATTCCCCCTGTATCAAGGTTTAGACGGTAAGAATAGGCCAAGATATACTCAAACTGGGCCGAACACTTACGGTTTCCTCACTTACTTTTAAAACGTTCTTGTCAGTCACATGCTTTCGAGGTGTTGCTGCATTTATTTAACTAATTTGTTCTGTTCATTCACAGCCGTGGATAGGGAATTCATAATGCAATTACATTATACAAGTGATTTGGAGAAAAGCAACGATTTAACAACGTAGTCGATATAAAAACAAGACGTCTACATTTGGTGTGTTTTCATATAGGCCATCTTGAAAATTCTGAGCTTTTTGAAGCGGACAGCTTGCACCAAAGTGAGTTTCGAGAAATCAAAAGTTCCCGACACATAATATTTTACCAAAACTGCATAATTAGAAGATAAGGTTTAGTTTAATTTCTCAATAGACACATATGCATGCTCAGTAACGAAAACATTATATTTGAATTGAATACTACTTTTAAACCAAGGAATGGAGTTGCATACATAATGTGTCATGGGCACGAACATTTGTTATGTAATTAAAACAAGCATACATAGCCGATAACGGAATGAATGTCATTTAGATTTTAATAATATATTTTGTAAAGCCAAGGAATATAACTGCGTGCGTGATGTCTCATAATCGCATGTATTTATCATGATATTATATACCACATGTCCTGCACTTTGAGTAAATTGCATGCATGCATATTGTATCATATGCACGTCTATTTTTATGATAGCCCTATTTGCTACATGAATTATGCATAGTAATATCATAATACAGACACTATCATGCATGATGCATCATAGACACAGATAATTATCATGATAGTATGTGCCACATGACCTGCGCTGTAAACACATAACTGTAACACATAACAGTAACACATAACACATGCGTGATGCATCATAGACACATATATTTATCATGATGTTATGTACCACATGACCTGCGCTGTAAACACATAACTGTAACTCATAACAGTAAAACATAACACATGCGTGACGCATCATAGACACAGATATTTATCATGATTTTATGTGCCACATGACCTGTAAACACATAACTGTAACACATAACAGTAACACATAACACATGCGTGATGCATCATAGACCCATATATTTATCATGATATTATGTGTCACATGACCTGCGCTTTAAACACATAACTGTAACACATAACAGTAACACATAACACATGCGTGATGCAGCATAGACACATATATTTATCATGATGTTATGTACCACATGACCTGCGCTGTAAACACATAACTGTAACTCATAACAGTAACACATAACACATGCGTGATGCATCATAGACACAGATATCTATCATGATATTATGTGCCACATGACTTGCGGTGCAAACACATAACTGTAACACATAACAATAACACATTACACCACTTTTTTAAAAGGAAAACAATTGCATCATGGTTTTTCAATCAAATACTTCTTACATCTGAATATGTCAGCTCGAATATGTGACGGTCTGCATAATAAGTATGCGATAGACGCATGTAACTACATTTAATTTTAACATTAATCTTAAAAAGTCGAAATAATATGACACAGACTGAATACAAACCCACTCTTTGTTTAAAATCACGGGGTTAATTGATATTCTCCTCAGACTATACATAAAAGAATATGTAAATTGTCAAATGTCTTTTCCCGCCTCGCGAGAGACTGTGCAGACGTATTTTTAATTCTGAAAGTTTAAATGAAACTAAGTTAAAATATTAAATAAAAAGGTAAACAGTATTTTCTTTTAAAGTAAAACGGGTGTAATCTACGCTGATCACCACAGAAATGTTGTTATTAGTATTATTATTTTTACTATTATTATTATTATTATTTGAATTGCATCCATGTATAAAATCTTTTCATTTGTTGATTAAACAAAATTTAATCGATTGTTTTGTTCAAAAATGGAACACTGATGTTGAAAATAATCGAGTTTTATGTTTGTATAGACATTTTAAAACTTCATTCTCATATGAAGTATATCTAGATATATTGCCTTTGAAATTAAGAACTGCCATGTCGAGGATAAGATTATCCTCCCACAGATTTAAAATTGAAACTGGCAGATATTCACAAAATAGAACTGATAGAAATCAGAGATATTGTACATTGTGTAAGAGTACAGACTTAGAAGATGAATATCATTTTATTTTAAGTTGTCCTTTGTACGAACAATTACGTAAACTATAGGTTAAACAATATTATTACAGACATCCAAGTGTTTTTAAATTTATTCGGCTGATGCAATCTTCAAGCCAGCAAGAGCTTTTTAGATTATCTAGGTTTGTTAGGACAGCATTTATTATTCGCAATACTGCAATGTATAATGAGTAAAACAATGTATGTTCATCCTCATTGGACATGACATGTAAACTATTAAAACTTAAAAGTTTACATGAAACTATGTAATAGGAATAGTTAAATCATTATAACAGGGTAAATACGTGATCCAGAGTGAATGTGTGAGACATTTCGAGCGTCAGAGTGAATGGGTGAGTTGTATGAGTGTATAGTATATATGATTGTGTGTTTGTACTTTTTCATTGTTTAATGTAAAAATTGCATTGACCTGTCATATATTAACAAATGTAATATGCATTTATATGACGAGAAACATTTGTTTAAGTAATAAATAAAGAATATGTTCTGTTCTGTTCTATGATATATCGGTATATAACGTTCCAGTTCGCATTTTGACAACATATTTTAATAACAAGTTATCGTTAGCAGCGAAAGTTATGACGTAATAATAAAGCTTTAAGCTACCACTTAGTACTACTAAGGACAATGACGCTAACTTAATGGGTTTGACAAAACCTTGTATACTTAAAAGAGCTTAGCTGATGCCAGCTATTGCCTTCATTTTTCAAAAAAAAGCATTAATATTCAGCCAAACTGAAACGTCAAAATGTAAATAGGTTCTATATTTTGTTGAGTGCTCAAATTCAATAGATTATTACTGTTTCAAAATGAACAATAAACATGACGTATAATGTATGTTTGTTATATTTTATGTTTTGTAAGATATATATGGATGTTATACGATCAGCGTCTGAAGTGTAAAAATAAAATATTGCAATAAAATAAAGATGGCGAGTTACACCTTTATTCAAAATATAATCAGAGTTAAAATTAGTAAATGGTATTATAATGTCTATTGCATAACTGATACCTACAAACATACGTTATACATATGACAATGGATAGACAGAAGACAGAGTTTACTTTGGATGTGAAGTGGATGACTTCTAAGCGAAGGTAGCTAACAATTTGAGAGGTTAGCGACACATTGCATTGCGGCAATTGTTGGCGTCAAGGTCATTGCAATTGTTGTATGAGGCTTGCGTAAGTGGGTCTTATATCATAAAAAAAAAGTATAAAAATATAAAGTATAATTACTGGAATAATTTTATATAAAAGAAGTAGATATGCTGTATTTATGAAACATATTTTTGTTTTCATATTAAATATAACGAATCTTCTTACACTTTCCATCAGCTGTTTTGTAGGGTCTGTATTTCGAAAAATATAGTATGTGATAAAGGATGTTTTTATTATTAATTTGATTCAAAGTATTTGGCTTACAATAAGTTCAAGTTCCATAGGCATGTCTTTAACCGTGTCACAACATTAAGCGAAACACTTCCATTCTGTGGAACAATCGCTGAGGGGAAAAACATGCTACATTGTATATAGATGTCGATATATATGTTATGCGCAAAATGAGAATAAGAACAATTCCTGAATTTCTCTGCGCAAAGTAAGATTTTTTAATATGCGCGGCATTATCGGAATTTTCAAAATGTGCGGTTCAATTCCAGAATCGTCCGTGCGCAGAGTAGGAATTTGGACAAATTAGGAAATAGTTTGGTTCTAGTTGTTAATTATAATACTGACGGCAAAGGCCTTCATTATTGCTGAAATAACTTGTGGCTCAAACCTATAATAAAAGCGATAAAGTATGTTTAAAGTACAAGTATACGCGTAATGAAAAGTTTGTTTATCTCCTCATGTTCTATCAAATGTATATTAATATCCACTATTTATTAAGTATCATTCAGATATGCAAATGTCATTACTAGCAATACCATAAACCGGTAATTAATTCTTCAACGGCCTGTGTAAATGATTGTTTTAGTACATTTGGCAGATGTGCAGATGTTCTTTAGTCATGTAGATCTACACAAGTTTACGCGAAAGACGTGCATGAACTCATCAAAACGGGATTACATTTATTAATAATATTATTGTTTTCTCCCTGGAAAACAGCGTAGTAAGTTAGTTGAAATTGACAGTTCAACAAAGTCATTGCTGAAGTATATGATAAATAGAATAAAAAATAGTTACTTTCATATCACACCCTATATCAGACCCTCGCCTCATATCAGCCATCGAGCTAAAGCTGTCGGGCTGATATGGTGTCTCAGGTATGATATAGGGTGTGATATGAAATACCCATTTATTATTCTCTATATACCTTATCAGTATATTAATTGAATAAATATGCTTAAAACATGCAAATGCAATTATTAGTAGTACTAAGTGGCACAATACCTGGTTCATTTATCGAGAAACTGGCGTGTTTGTTATTTGGCAGATGTTCAATATTTGACTTATTTTCTGTATACAAGTATATACGAATGAATATGGCACCAAACCAGGGTCCAATGTTTGTTTAAAGAAATCATGAAAATCTCTTAAATATTATATATTTGGAATGCCCAATTTGACCCGTTATTAGAAATATTATTGTCTGCGTTGCGTTTATTATTTTTATTTCTAGCAGGATTGCGCAGAAATTCCAGGCTGATAGTTTGGCGATTTCCGCCAGTCCGTCTGCATGTCTGTCTGTCCGTCCGTCCGTATGTCCGTCTACACGTTTTGACGTTTTGGTTAAAGTTTTTGTTCAAGGTTTATGTTTTTCCTCATTTCTCGCAAACGAATTGTCGGCAAGCTTTGACACGTGGCATACATGTTCGTTGTCATTACACACACTGTTATATGATAACGCTATCATGTACTTTGCTTGAATTATCCCCCCCCCCACCCCCCCCCCCCCCCCACCCCCCCAACACACACACACACACACACACTTTTTTTCAGTTAAAATGGTAAACTCGCAATCCGGTGTTTGCACTACTGTTGGCGCTTCATTTGTTGATAATTTCTTAGCCATAATGTATCCTTATTTCAAGAATATAAATCCACGGTTTATTGTTTCAGGGCTTCAAATTATTTTTCCTTCAATAATTAAGTTCATGTTAATCATTTACCAAACCAAACTATGATATTTTTGATATTTTATCGATTTATAACAGACGGGTGAAACAAATAAGCAGATGAAATTTGAAATAAATAGGTTTCAAACGCTATATTCCTTTTCAAATCCCAACACAAATTTCACTTTTTGCGCAAAACATTCTCAAATTGCGTAAATATTTGGTGCATATTTAATATCGATTAACCCCTTGCGCAATTTCGGAATAGTCATGCGCAATTGCGGAATTGTCGGGTATTTTAGGTTCGACACCTCTGGATGACATACTGAACATTGATGAACATTGACAATCTTTTTTTTCTACTAAGCTTACCACTATCTGTCCTAAAGAACGTCAACAAAACAAAGCTAACATGTCTGGTACTGTCGCTTCTTTTCTTTATTTACATATCTCTATTGAAAATGGTGAAATCATTAGTACAATCTATCACGAGAGTGATTAATTTAAAATGTTGATATTGTTAATTATCCCCCACTTAGATGGGGATGTTTCCCAAGCTACTTCTTATGGGGTCTATGTTTTTCAACTTATTCGTTTTTCTAGAACTTATAGTCGTGTAGCAGATTTCAATATTCGTAATATCTACTCTAGCAGGGCTCCCGTTACCATAAACTTTGAAAAACTTTTGCAACATTTTACCCCGATATAGGCCTACTTTCAAAATATAAAAGTAATTGAAGAACTCTTGGCCATAATCCATATATACAATCTTTATTAAACTTGTTAAAATGTTTATTAAAAGAGGTTATGACCCTATCATTTTGCAACGTAGTATATGTTTAGTGGTTGACCTATTTACAGTTCGCCACTGTGCTTTCCTCTTTGAATGTGCGATGACCGGAGATATTGTGGACCCTATGATGACGTCTAGCTAACCCCTCATAGGACGGTAGCGTTTGATGTTTGTATTACATCTTGCCGTACCCTTCACGGTTTTTATTTTGGTGCTCTAGCTTCTGACAAGTCATTGAACAATGATATATAGGGTCCTATAAAAACAACAGCGTCCGAACGCAATGGCATCGTAGGTGAATACTTGCTTTGTGGTTTTTCTAGCCTTTTTTAATTAACCTATATTAGTATGATCATTTATGTTATACTTATATTGCCTATAACTGCTGCCTTACACTGGACTTTTTTATTGGGATGTCAATAGGGTACGAGGTCTGGTCCACCATAGAACCTGGTTTAAACCCCAGTTGCCCTTTTTGCCACTGATCGTTCCAGGGCTATTGTCAACCCTTTTATGTTTGTGATGTCATATCTTGCCTTTGATTCATATTTGTAATTGCTGTTTGTTTCTGTGCGTGTTTGTTGTTGGCTGTGGTCCTTGAATGCTACATGTCCTGTTCCACGTTTATATCTATCTTTTTATATCTACTTTTAATCCACTTTTATCTACTTCTGAAGTAGACACCATTTAAATAGCGGATGCAAACAGTACGACTTAGTCACCTAGATACCCCTTTGAAAGTGCCTATACAATTATGTCCCTTTGATAAATAGTCTTTGTTAAAAATACTGTTTTGGGGAGTTGAATTGAGTTGTATCGGGTTTTACATCGCATCAAACAAAATGTGTTACAGGCGTCGACAGGAATGAACATTCCAGACCCACCATACATGTGAGTCAGCGATATTTTAACCTAGCCGAGTGGCGGATACCGGAAACTTGTCAACGATCTTGTATGCCGAATGTAGACGTACGATGTAGCTGCCTAATTAACAGGATTTACTAATTTAAAATATGTAAAGTCATATAGTTATGCATTACATTTGGAAACTGTAATCATAGTATTCACAATTCGTATATACTAGTAATGTATTTTTGTGAACACATGTTGATACTGAAAACTGCTGTAATGCAATCAATGTAGCTCCATTCTCTGTGAATGTGGGTCAACATAAATGTGAATAGTATAAGTATTCTGTTTTCTTATGACGTTAGTCGTGTGTATCAGAAACAATTGTTTGAGCTTCTTTATAATTATATATTAAAATATGTATTAACAGGATGTATAAGAACAATATCATAAATTATTATATAACCTATAAATAGACGCGTTTTCATTGGCTAAAAAGTAATTTTTTAGAAAAAATATCTAGCGATATTGACCTGTTTTTTTGATATTGACCTGTTTTTTTGATATTGACCTGTTTTTTTTGATATTGACATGTTTTATATAAAAAAAAAATTGATATTGACCTGTTTTATATAATTGTAAATTGAGGGTTATATAATAAAACAGTTAATATGCACCAAAAAATCATTATTGACCTCGGCTATCGCCTCGGTCAATAATGATTTTTTTTGATTTTTTTGGTGCATATCACATCATGTATAACAGCTGAAAAGTCCATAATTGTATACTATGTGTCAGTGTTAGTGTATTAGTCATTTTTTAAATTAATATTAATTTGGTTAATGCTCTTTTACCAATCTAAAAATCATAAATACCTTTTGATGGCTCCTTCATTAGATTTTCATCTAGAAGTACAGAACCGTCGTCTGTTTACAACGTTTAAGTAGAAATCTAATTCACTTCGCCATGTCTTCTGTGGAAAGAATCGTTCCAGCGGGTTCGTATGGGTACCAACTGCAAAAAAGATGCGAACCACCACATATGCCAAAGTAGGTGTGTGTGTGTGTGTGTGTGTGTGTGTGTGCGTGTATCCTTATAGTGTAAAGTTGTACTTTTGTTTCGTGTTTAAACGTGTTGTAGTCATTATTTTCTAAAATGGAAAATGAAATATGTATTTTTGTTACCTACGGGTATCTTGAATTAAAGGAGTGGACAAACAACCTTTGGAAGTATGTATCGACTGGTATGTTTTGAATACAAGTACAGTACATAATATCTTCTGTTTTCTTTTTGTCATTGCATAAAATACGAAAACTTGTATAGAAATAATGCTGAATAGTAACGTAGCTGAAAAAAAGGTAAAAGCATATTCATCAATACGACAGATGGACATTTTTAGTAATCCGAATGTGCGATTCGTGAAGTTTATATGAAATAATATTCATCAATATGTTGTATGATAATTCGTAGGGTTTATATTACAAAATATTCATCTATTCAGCGGCTGATTATATACAAAAACATATCCATCAAAAATAATGTGAGAATTCATTGGGTGTACACTGCTTTAGGGGCATTCGTATGGTGAAATAGCATGAAAGATTTACAATTATAAATCTAAAATAAAGAACTGCTACACTGTAAAACAACAAGATATCAAACTAATTGAATATGAATGCATGACATAATTGTCGCAAGATGACCTTAGTTGTTGGAACTAACATAAGAACGAATCAATGTCAATGTCTGCATTTACATAAAAGAGTATGAAAGTGGACCTTTACCAAGTTTTAATGCAACTTTTTAAAATATGTTAAAAATATACATACAATTTATCAAAGAAAAGCCCTAGTTGTTGGGACTAACTCAGGAAAGAATGAATGTCAGTGACTGCATTTGCATAAGTTTTAATGCATCTTTTTAAATATTGTTAAATATATACCTACAATTATCAAAAAAAACAAGTGAACACACACATGAAATATGAAAAAGACTGTTCTAATGAACGTATAAGACGTTCGTAGTATTATCACGAATACAGAATATGTTGACTGTCTATAGAGGACACGAAAAGGGCCTACACATCCAAACGTCTTAGCTCCACTCCGGGAGGCTTAGAAGTTGATTCATTAACTCAACAATAGTATACAATCATCGTTACACAAACAATTCAAATAAATATATGTGAGTCACTCTCTAATTATGACGTGTATCAATGTATACTTATTCTACTAAGCCATTCATACTCATCGGCATATATACAGGTATATCATCTCACCTAATGTACAACGTTATCAATTTAATATTTTATCATACTTAATGATCGACTATTGTAACTATATATAATAAAGTTAACTAAAATGCATGTCATGCTCAGATAGTCCAATCCATTGAAGATTTTATTAAAAATGGTGTCGTAGAGAACATGCGGACCAAAACTCTCTTTCTACTTGGAAAAAATCAATTTTTAAAATTATAGATACACGTACTAACTTGTATAACGCTAATCCTTCTTTACTTCCTCCGAGACCTAGGTATTCGTGTCGTAATTTAAACTCGGGAATTCAAGAATCTCAAAATAAATTTGTTTTAATTTCTTCTGATATAGCAGCTAATAATGTTATTATTGCTGGACGCTTACATTACGTCAATTTTACATCTCTGGAACTCAGTAGCTCTAATCCGTATACTCCAGTTCAATCTGCTGCTGAGAATGATGTTGTTTCCACACATATCACTCGGTGCACTACTTTCAAGGCTGGGGTAGACGAAACGGCAAACAAACTATGTACTGGATTCCTAAATTGCATAAAAATCCGTATGAAGCTCGCTTTATTTCGAATTCTAGTGCCTGCACCACCACAAACATCTCTAAGCTTTTAACGTCTTGTCTTACTGCCGTTAAAGATCACGTTAAACAATAGTGTGCTAAATAAGGATAAAAATATCGGATAGGGAAAGCAGCATTCAAGGACGACAGTCAACCACAAAACACGAAAACAAACACGCAAACAGACAAACGAAAAGGCAAAAGTAATAACAAATGCAAACGACATCACAAACACAAAAGGGTTGACAATAGGGCTACCGCCTTGGAACGGTCAGTGGCAAAGTAGGCCACTGGGGGTTTAAACCGGTTCTAGGGTGCACCAAACCTCACACTTACCCTACTGTCATCCCATTAAAACAGGACAGTGTAAATAAAGAAATCCCCGCCATGATCTAAACTCTAACCAACAAGGCAGCATCAATAGGCAATATAAGTAAAACACAAATATGCTCGTGTAAATATAATACAAAAAAACAATAGCCTAGAAAGCCACAATGAAGGTACTCAATGACTTGGCAGAAGCCAGAGCAGTAAGAGAATACACCATTAAGGGCACGACAAGAAAGAACATGGACAAACATCAAACGCCACCTTCACAATGGGCTTTAGGTTGGCGTCATCATAGGGTCCACAGCCTGTCCGGTCATCGTACAATGAAAGAGTTATGAAAACTCTGGGATTAATTTATTTTAGTCTGTTAAAAAATTAGGAGACGTTCTTGATAAAATTTGCAATAAACGTCAAGTTTCATCTAAAAGTACTCATGACATCAGGGTTACCGTTACCATAAACTTCGTAAAACCTTTGCAAAACTTTATTATCGTAACCCTGATCTTCTTTTCAAATATAAAAGTAATTTAAGGACTCTTCTGCGACAAGGACTATCACAACCTGACTTCTATGGTGATGTGATTTATAAACTTCGTAAGATTCTTGGTCATGATCGCTTTCGTACTATCTTTGTTAAACTTGTTAAAAAGTTTATCAAAAGAGGTCATGACCCTATCATTTTGCAACGTACTGCATGCTTGGTGGTGGACCCTTTTATAGTTCGCCACTATGCTTTATGTTTCAGTAAACAAGGTTTTTAAACGTGTTTTGTCGTCAAAATATCCGTTATAAAATCCTACCTATCCCATCGCTTAATGGTATTAAGGCTGGACCGCGCAATGAAACGTGAAGAACGTATAGTAGGTGACGGCCATCATGCAAAACAAAATCATAGCTCTGGTTAACTAGAAAAGCAATCGGTTGCGATAGAAGTGAATCTAAAAACACGTTCAATAAAACAGAGATTAAAGATGTGCATTGTATCAGACAACGAGAATCTGAGACTGATCTCGATCATTTCATTAAGATGATACGATACAATGCGTGTGTTGCATGTGCCAAACAAAAATGAGATATAGGGTCCTATAGAAACCAAAGCGTCCGAGCGCAGTGGCATCGTAGGTCCGCACTGTTTAATACTTCATTAAACTTATGCTATATACAGTAGATACAGACGTTGTAGTACTTGTTATAGATCTGGTTCCAAGAAACAACAAACCGATGTTACCAATTGATGTAGCTCTTTTCAAGCACAAATGTCGAGTTGTTTAACAGATTGTAATTGGACATTGTTGGAAACATGGCCTTTAGGTCCAACTGTGAAATGCCTACATCCGGTGACTGCGGTTGGAAGAAGATATGTTGAAGCCATTCTCGAAAACACTACCACAGGCATCAGCGTTTGCAAGGGACTTATTAAATGTAGATGTCAAAGACACAAATGTGTTGCAAACGAAGTATTAAAGCAGGAATGATGTATACAGTCGTTTAAAAATGGGACGTTTAGTACTGTAACTGTGATTAAGAAAAAATGTACCATTCAGATCATAGATAGTAAGTAATGTAAGCTCTCATATTGAAAATGTTCAAATGATATGACTTCTTATTATATTTGAGTCTGCGTATATAACAAACTTCTTTTTGATTTAGTTTTCTGATTATTAAATCAACAAATATAATTTAAGTTCGTAATTAAATCTAATTCCGATAAATCGGAGATGAAAAATATTGTTTAAGTATCCTTTTATTTTTCCGATATTTTTTCTCCAAGCGTTTAGAAGACTCGGCAAGCTTGATATTTTGCCTGCGGCATCCCATTAGTTTTGCTACTGCATAATTATACATGTTTTAAAATCAGTTTTAATAATTATGTAAATAGTTCAAAGCAAATTTGTTTTACATATTGCTCATTGGGGAATATATTGCACCAATAATATATTAAAACTTGTAATAGAATAACCACGAACAATTAAAACATTCTACATTGTATTTAAGGATAAGCAAGACGTTTTAAAGTCAGATTGATATTGTATTAATCAATTTGGATGCTACATAAATAATACAAGATTGTTGTGTATACCATTAATAGAGTTTTACCATGTCAGTGGATGTATACTTACGAGTTATTATATACTAAAAGCCGCTAATAAAGATGAGACTAAAACTTAAACACACTTCAGAAATGCTTAAGGCTAAAGACAACTAAGACAAAACTAATGTCAGAGTTTTCATAGTATGTATATATGTGTAAAAGCCCTAACCCCTGAAGTATAGGGGTGTATCTAACAACTACTTATTGAAGTATAGACATACACATACATATATCAAGACAACTCCTTTGTAAAACACATCAACATTTTGATTTGAAAATGGCGACCATTTTGAAGAAAACGAAAACAAAATTATATTGCATCTTTTATTGTCTATCAATGTCCTGAATTTAGTGTATTTACAATAACAAGTTTTGATGAAACCGATTAATTATGGGCTTCATTAATTCTTTATGGAATATTTAGCGGCCATTTTGAAAATCTGACGTGGGTCCATAGCCAAAAATGTTTAGTAGATGTGTCTAACTATGTGTCAAGTTTGGTGCTTTTATCACAAAATGCACAATTTTATCAATATATGTCACCAATCTCCCCCACTAATATTGCAGATGATGTTATCTGCGTGTGTGACCGCGCGAGAGAGCGATACACCATTTAATAGAACATTCCTTATATTTGTTAGATCTATGTATACACGTTACAATGGCTGCACCTAACGTGGATTACAATTTTCTCGGCAAGTCGGGGCTGAAGGTGTCAAACCTGTGTTTGGGATGTATGACGTTTGGACAGGATCCTGCAGGGGTATGTACCTATATAAAAACAATCTGTAGTATTTTAATACATGTTTTAAATGTGAATTACCATGAATATATCCACTGACATATGTATGCATGTATATGTTTATGTATATGTTTGCTTGATGCATTTCAACATTGTTCAGTTATATCGGGAAGCTGTCCACTTTTAGAAGTGAGCTCATTTCTTAACTTTATAGTGCTGCCACACTGGAATACAAAATGTAGATATTTAACATGATACCCCACCCAGTCACATTGTATTGACACCGTGACAGCCAGTATTAACACTACATGTATAAGGGAGCTACAAGCTAGTACAATGTTCAGAACACAATTTAACTCAGGAGATGTGAAAATGATGATCGACCACTAAATATAAATCATTTTGCTAATTTGTCGTGAACCATCAAGGATCGTTCACTGCGCTAAATATTGCGTTATTTTCATTGAAAGGCTGCGTGAGACGTTTCATACACATTCAAAAACAATGATGTAGAATTGTGTGTAATGATCGCTTGTTACTGCGGCAACAATGCATAGATCCGCTCTGTCAAGCAAACATATATCTGACCATGCCAGTTAGCCAATTAAAATCACATGAGGTATTTACGCCGTTACATAAAGCACATTCTGTCCCACAAACAAACATTTTATACAATAGAACACATGGTAATGTTTGTGGCCAAAATTGAGCTTGGACAATGGTGGGCGGGGTTTATCATTTGTACGGATCTATACATGAGTCGACGAATCGG
The DNA here is from genome assembly GCA_037043455.1 of Cyrtodaria siliqua. Taxonomy (NCBI): domain Eukaryota; kingdom Metazoa; phylum Mollusca; class Bivalvia; order Adapedonta; family Hiatellidae; genus Cyrtodaria; species Cyrtodaria siliqua. The sequence goes on from JAWPHD010001628.1 coordinate 103,320, forward strand.
TGACGAGAGTGACAACTTCTCATTATACATTCACACTCTTGTTTACATTTAGCGAGGAATGGGGCGGAGTTGAACACACGATGACATTGCGTCAGTATGAATGAAATTCCATGCTCAATCGTGAACGCCTGTATGCATCTGCTAAATTATGAATTATTTTCAGGGTTTTCCAACCCAAGCAAATGAGGGGCTATCACATCAGATAATCGATAAATATGCTGAACTTGGAGGCAATTTTCTCGACACTGCCAACGTTTACAAACATGGACTGTCGGAAGTAATCGTCGGCAACTGGCTGTCTAAGTAAACATTTTTGTTTGTTTGTTTAGGCCAGGATGTTGGTCGGTACCATCCCTGGTGGCAAATTCTATTGAGTTTTTTTTTTAATCTATGGTACCTATCACAATATATTCACCCAGATAGCCTTTTAAGAGAGGCAGCTTATGCCCTGATTTTTGGCAAAACAGTTAAAAATTAAACAAATATGCTGAAAACTGGAGATTATTTTTAAAAAATTATTTGATGCATTTTAAAGCATGTTCATGATAAACTATTCTTAATACTTTATCTTATAGTAAACAAACGTATTGTGGCACTTTCTTTATTTTTACTATAAGACTTTGGGCGAAAGCTTTGGATTTTTATCAAAAATCAATAAAAACTGGACTAATTTTATAAAGGAGGTATAACTGCTGTATTTATGAAACATATTTTTGTTCTGATATTAAATATAACGAATATTCTTACACTTTCCATTAGTTATTTTTTCGGATCTTTATTTCGAACACAATTTTGTGTTAACATTTCCGGCAATAACAAATATTGCAGAACTGAAGTTCATTTTGCAAAAAACGTAAATGGTATTTGATGGATGATGCTTTTATTAATAATTTGTTTCAAAGTATTTGGCTTACAATAAGTCCAAGTTTCATAGGCATACCTTTAACCGTGTCACAAAATTAAGCGAAAAACTTTCGTTTTATGGAAAAATCGCTGAAAATTGGATTCTTTCCGTGGGGGAACAACATGCTATATAGAAGTCGATATATCTGTTATGTGGAAACTCAGAATATGGAGAATTCCGGAATTGCTCTGAGCATAGGAAGAATTTTTAAAATGCGCAGCATTATCGGAATTTTCAAAATGTGCGGTTCATTTCCGTCCGTGCGCAGAGTAGGAATTTGGACAAAATAGGAATGTTTTGGTTCTAGTTGTTAATTTTAATACTGACGGCAAATGCCTTCATTAATGCTGAAATAACTTGTGGCTCAAACCTTATATAATAGCAATATAGAATGTTTAAAGTGCAAGTATACTCGTGATGCAACGTTTGTTTATCGCATCATTTTCTATAACATGTATATTAAAATTCAGTATTTATTAAGTATCACTCATATATGAAAATGTCATTACTAGCATATACCATAAACTGGTAATTTATTCTGCAACGGTTTGTGTAAATGATTGTTTTTAGTACATTTGGCAGATGGACAGGTTTTCTGGAAATATTTGTATATACCTTATCAGTATATTACTTGGATAGATACGATTAAAACATGCAAATGCAATTATTAGTAGTACTAATTGGCAAAACACCTGGTGCCTTTATTGAGCCACTTGCGTGTTTGTTCTTCGGCAGATGTTCAATAGTTGACTTATGTTGTATGTAACAAGTATACACGAAGGAATATGGCACCAAACCAGGGTCCAGTGTTTGTATATAGAAATCATGTCAATCATGGGAAAATCTCTAAAATATATTATATATGAAATGCCCAACTTAACCCGTTGTTAGAAATATTATTGTCTGCGTTGCGTTTACTTTGTTTTATTTTTATTTATACTTTTATTTTTACTTTTTTCAAGTTAAGGCTGATAATTTGGAGATTTCCGTCCGTCAGCATGCATCCGTCTCATGTCTGTATGTACGTCCGTTCGTCCGTCCGCCCGTATTTCCGTCTTCACGTTTTGACGTGTTGCTTAAAGTTTTTGGTTAAGGTTTTTGTTTTTCCTCATTTCTCAAAAACGTATTGTCGGAAAACTTTGACACTTGGCACACATGTTCGTTGTCATTACACACCGTTATATGACAAGAACCATAACGCTGTCATGTACTTTGTTTGAATTATCTCCCCCACCCACCCACCCATACACACACACATTTTTTGCTTAGATTTTTCATTTAAAATGGTGAACTCCCAGTCCGGCGTTTGCACCGCTGTTGGCGCTTCAATTGTTGAACTTTTCTTAGTCATAACGTATCCTTATTTCAATAATATAAATCCGTGCTTTATTGTTCAAGGGCGCCAAATTGTTTTCTCAATAATTTAGTTGATGTTAATTATTTACCAAACGAAATTATGATATTTTTTATATTTTATCGATTTAGAACAGACGGGTGAAACAAATAAGCATATGAATTTAGAAATAAATAGGTTTCAAAACACTATATTACTTTTTAAATCCCAACTTGCATACTTTGTGCAAAAACATCTCAAATTGATGGACACTTTGCGCAAACTCCTTGCGCAATTCCGGAATCGTCGGTCGTTTTAAGAATTCATGTGGAGCGCTGTGGTCTAGTGGTAGTGCGTCGGACCCATGATCGAAAAGTCGTTGCTTCGATCCCTGCCTATACCATATGTGTTGTGTCCCTGCGCAAGACACTTTATCTGCATTTCATAGTACTGGTTCTACCCTGAAAGACATCAAGAATGATTCAAATATGTTCAAAGAGCTTTCGTTACAAACGATGTAAAATAAATCAGTTTAAACTAACTATGATTTCTCATGGTGTAGCCGAAATAAAACAGTCAACAAAAATCATATTTGGAGAACACATTGTTGGCTATATTCTCGCTGAAAATCACGGAAAGCCTTTTTTTATTCATTACACCATTTCAATTTATGAACTTGTGAAACAGAACTACGAAATGAATAAAGAACTTCAATATTGGAAATGATTCAGTTCCAACAATGATTCTGAAATAGTACAAAATGTATCGATGTCTTTTGCGCTGAGATCTCAAACAAAACTCATCTCCTCAGTTAGAACATCTAGAAACTTTGAAACATAGCCCAATCTAGTCAAACTGGTTTTAATCGTGTTTCGATGAGCAATATCACATTATCACCCACTTCAGAAAGAGTTGAGTGTCTGGTCCTTTCATATCTTGTCTATGGAGTTCCTTGTAAAGAACCATCAAATGAACGATTTCGTGAGCGGTTATCGAAATTAATTTGAAAACTGTTTTCAAGCATTATGAAAATGAAAATGGGTAAGAGTAAAGGATAACATAGCATTCAAAAAATCAGATCAAAATAATTCAATGAACGAAATTCCTAAGTAGTTTTCAAAGCAAGTCAAGTCCCATAACGTATATAGTAGGTCAGTGGATGGAAGAGCAACATTAATAGAACCGGATCACAACAAATTGTTTGTAACTCGTAGAGAAGAATTCTTAAATTTGAAAAAGGATAAAACCAACGGTGTTGAGGAATTGAAATCAACTTGGGAAGAAGCTGACGTCTTAATGCATGAAATTTCCGTTAAAATCAATAGTAAAGATACTTTTGTAATTCTTCTATATCTCGCCTTTGAAGTAGATAAAATAGGAAATGTAGGGTTTATTAGAGTTTGCATCATTGACACAGGAAAACGTGCAATTAGAACCTGCGTTTGTAAAACATTGCCTGGAGTGCATGTATTTGGGTGTGATAATACATTTGCTGTGAGAGGGATTGTCTTTAATCAAGATGGAACCAGTTTAACAATAATTATTTTAAAAGTTAGTTATAGATTTGACACTGACAACAGACACTGTTGAAAAAACACTAGAAGAGTTCACTTTGAATGTCTGGTTCAAATGTATGTCAGACAACTGTTGTAAATGCATTTAGGTTTCAACGATTTTGTGCAATGGGAGGAGACATAGATTCGTCGCAGATACAACTCTGTAAGAGTTGTTTAAAGGGACACATGACAATCTTGATTTGCTTAAAACACATAGTTATGAATTATTTGAATAGTAAAGAACAGCTTGTTTTTGCAAATTACTAACTGTTAATTTTATTACATCTATAATATATTTAAACCCATAGTAAAATGATGAAAACTAATTGAAAACTCAGTCGTTTATTTAAGTATATATAAGCAGTTTAAAAGTCAAAATGATACTAGATGATTAAATCGAGTTGCTTTTAATGCATGATAATAACATCAAGATTGCCGTTTGTCCCTTTAACAAAGCACTGTGCACAAGCCAATTGTCAATCCAGTGTCTGAATAAGATGCTTAGACGCCAAACAGGATACTAAATCTCTCACAAGTATGTTATGGGTGGAAACAAACTGACGATGGCGAATTCAAATAGATCGGACGGACAGTCCTGCAACTTCTGATGCCGTTTTATGTTTACGTTCTTGCAAGTGTACACGACAGTGCATGCCGAGTTGTGATTGCTTAGCAAATGGCATGATGTATACAGACAAGTGCAAACACATTACATGCGATAATATAGTATGGTCATGGTATTAAAATAATAATTACAACCTGTAAATTATACTAATCGTTTGTGCAAACTCCCGAATAAGCCATAGTCAATATTATGAATAGCATCAACCAGCCGATGTTTAATTTAAGGCTAACATCATACTAATTGTGTGGGACAATTATGCATACTAATTATAAACAAATCACCAGCTATGATAGAATGTATAAAACCATTGTGTAAATTGTGAATACTTCTGATTGTATTGCGTATTATATTAATAATTGTGTAGCAAGTTAAATATTTGAATGGTATATAATTAATGAAGTTTTGTCTTTTGTTTGATTATTTCGAAAGCCAGTCAATTTTAAATAATGTTGACATTGTTCAAAACCAAATCATGAATTAAATGAAGCATTGCACATTGTTAGTGTAATTATATACAAATATTGCCAGAATGTTTGTTTTGAAAACTAACTAAGTACTATAATTTGAAAAAGATGTGTTTTACCCTTTACGTTTGACTTAATATATTAATTATCAAAATAAATATGTTCAACAATGATAGTAAAACACATTTTATTATCACAGCTATAATTATTGAATGTCAATATAAAAGCTGTAATGCATCACTATACGCAAAATGTTGGCAAAATGTTGGTATCAAAATTGGATATTTTTTTTAAAAACAGAGTGTCTCTAAATACTGGCTGTTTTCATGACATAAGCTGCTAAAACTAGAAGTATATCTGGTTTAAATAGTATCTAGAGATATCACCCGTATCAAAAATCATAATAAGAATTTGCCACCTTGGGTGGCCCGTACCGATTGATCAAATTACGGGATCGGGCTCACGGCTTATAACTTTGGTATTGACCCACAATCCGTAATTTGGATAACATGTCAACCCATAAAAAATATCATGTAGACAAAGAAAGGGTTATTTGATGGATGGATAGCTGAATGGATGGACGGACGGATAGACGGAGGATGGACGAGTGGACTGAAGGATGGGTGTGCTGGTGTGCAGGTGGGCGTATGGATGGATATATGGATGGTTGGGTTTTGGATGGATGGATGGATGGATGGGAGTGTGGATGGGTGGGCGGGCGGTAGACAAAGAAAGGGTTATTTGATGGATGGATAGCTGAATGGATGGACAGACGGATGGACGGACGGAGGATGGACGAGTGGACTGAAGGATGGGTGAACTAGTGTGCAGGTGGGAGAATGGATGGATATATGGATGGTTGGGTTTTGGATGGATGGATGGATGGATGGACGGGTGTGTGGATGGGTGGGCGTGCGGTGTGTAAACTACCGGAGGAACGGACGGCCGGATTGATGGATCTTTCACGAGCGTACAGAAGCTAAATGTATACCTGATTATTTGTTTTAGAAATGAACGAAGTAAGTTTGTCCTAGCCACAAAAGTTCGATTTCCAATGGACATGGATGTTAATAGTGTCGGTTTGAGCAGGAGACATATCATTGACAGCTGTGAACAGAGTCTCCAGAGACTGAAAACACCTTATATAGACTTGTATCAGGTGAGGTTTGACCTTAGGTAGATAAAAATGTAATATTAGTATAATATTTACTTTGATGTTGTAAAGGAGATCCAAATACGAGTTCATAATGTATATAAAACAACAGTACCTTTGTTGACACTTCCGTTTTCCTAAAGATATACTCCTGTTATTTTCCGCACCATATTTTAGCAAAGTTTGTGCCGATTTTACGCTTAAAATAAGCCATATTAAGTTTTGTTTGACGGCATTACCTATGCGGCATTGTTCATACATATAGACTTATGGTAATATCTTACTAGTTTGTCTATCCATATTATCTAATTAACACTATATATAGCACATACACAATTCAGAGTGTTTAATTCACTGTTGGTTTCTCTTTCGTCGCAGTCACATTGCTGGGATAATGCCACGCCTATAGATGAGACTCTGAGGACATTTGATGACCTGGTTCGATCCGGTAAAGTTCGCTATTTCGGCATGAGCAACGTGTGTGGATGGCAACTACAGAAAATAGTGGACAGGATTGAAGCAATGGGACTGAATAGTTGTATTAGTTTACAGGTAATATAAATATAAAAATTGAACAGAAAAAGTAGCATTCAAGTACGACAGTCAACCACAACATCACACAGAAACAAAGAACAACTATATATAAAAATGCATAAAAGGCAAAATAAGACACCACAAACACACAAGGGTTGACAAAAGGACTATCGCCTTGGAACGGTCAGTGACAAAAAAGGCCGCTGGGGGTTTAAACCAGGCTCTGGGATGCACCAAACCTCAAAATTACCCTACTGTCATCCCAATAAAACGGGACAGTGTAAATAAAGAAATCCCCGCCATGAAATATTCTCTAACCAACATCGCAGCATTAATAGGCAATATAAGTAAAACACAAAGATGCTCGTATATAAATAAAAGATAATAGCCTAGAAAGTCACAAAGAAGGTACTCAGAGCAACAAGAGAACACACCATTAATGGCATGACAAGAAGACATGCGTTATAGAGAGCTATTCATGAAATCACTATATTCAATAAAACATGTTTCACTAAAGTGATCATAGTGTCCAAATCGTGTTTATTCATGATCATGCCAATAAACCAATCAGAAACAAATGAATTACGTCGCATAGTTAATATCAGTATTGTGTTTACTAGTTTGTAATATATAGCTACGTAAGACCTGCAATAAACGTCCAGCTGTATTCTCTACGGTTATGTTAGGTCCAAGTATACATTGTGGTATAACTAATGTAGTTATAGGGCATCTATAACTATATTAGACCGAGTATAAAACTCTTCTGTAAAACATCATATTTTCTCATATTTTATTATTGAACTTGTTTGTACCTTCTATGCGTGATAAAGGCAGTTATGTCTAGATTTTCTCTTTTCAGTGGGCAGTACTTGCACCTTAAAAACTAGTTTAAAATAATGTTTTATTTCTACATCATATTAATAAGACACATATGTCTTAAAGTGTTATAATTGTGGAGTACTTGTTACATTTCAGCAACAATACAGCTTGTTAGCTCGGCAGTCAGAGTTTGAAGAATTTATGGTTTGTAAGAATGAAGGCATTGGTGTTTTGCCATGGAGTCCTTTGAAAGGGTTAGTATTCAACAAGTATACATTGTATAATATAAAAACATATGTTTGAATTGTAACGAGTTCTTAAAGTGAAATATTAATTTATATTAAATGCATCCCTTCTCATTTGTATAGAGGTTAAAATCTAAACAACTGTTGTCACCGCCTAACGTACATCATCGTCTCGGAGCCTCACTACAATTGCACACATCTATGTATTCATCTTTTCTAGCAGTAATATGTGAAGCCACGTGCTAAAGGTGCGGTAAAATATTAGTTGCTACTCATTATCATAGACTGCACAGCCACACGAATCTGCGTGTGAGCATTTGCTGACACAACTTGAATACGATGCTTTACTTGCTGATAAACCAGTAAGGATAATTATTACATTGACAGTGCTTTTTTTATTTATAGCAGTCTTAAATAAAACCGAGTCTGTTGCTTTATTCTCTTAATTGTGTTTGTTGCTCCCAAAGGATCACCTTTATCAGTATTTATTAACATTCACACTAGCGTTCGTTTAGTGCAGTGTGGCGGCTGTAAAATGTCTCCCCGTGCTACGAATCCTTTAGGACCAACGAGCCCAATTTAGGTGGCTTTGAAGTAGAATACCGCTTAAGCCGGTGCTTGGGGTCGTGATAGGTGTTGCTTCTTTCATTACTTCCCATGAACAGAATCAATAAAACCGAGTCTGCTGCTTTATTCTCTTAATTGTGTTTGTTGCTCCCAAAGGATCACCTTTAACAGTATTTTTTAATAGTTAATATATATACAACAGGGGTCTTCTTACCGGTAAATACAAGCGTGACGAGACTCCTGACGCAACCGCAACCAGAATTGGTTATGTGCACACAGACGAGAAGAAAGCATTTGAAGTTGCACCTGCCTGGAGCAAATACGCCAGTAATGAAGAGTATTGGAAGCTTATCGATACTCTTAAAGACATTGCTGACGCACATGGTATGATATATGATTGATATGAATTATCATTAACGGTAGAAATTATATTTTATCAAAGTTTTATTCAGATTTAAATTCTTGAACATGATATGTATTCAATACATTTTAATAAAGAGTATGTTAACGGACCTTTGGAAACGGCCGAGCACGACACATACGAAATATTGCAGTCTCGGTTTTAATGTGCGGTAGTGAAATTATGCTAGCTACCGCTCACGCCCTCTAGCCCCGGGTTGAGCAGAACTCAATATTCATAAAATCAATAGTACAACATTTTAACCATCCCGAAGATGGCGTGCATATGGCGGTGGACATGGTGTTTACTTCCCCATGTCCCAGTATCTTATAAAATTAAATGCACTCATTTTTGATTTTCGATTATTTTCAGTCCGCTTTCGTTTGTTCAAATCAAGATTGCATTTTATATTTGTACACAAGTCTCTTTGTCCCAAAGGTTAACATATGGAGATAAACAGATGCATAACATTTGTTCTACCTCTTTCAGTTAAAACACACTGTGCACGAGAATTCTTTAACATCTCTAGAAATTCAAAAATATACCAAGTATTTATTGCGTTTTTAAATGTACCGAGTGTTTAATGAGATACGAATAATTGTGTAATGACCTAGAATCGAATCGTTTGAGTAGTATAATTTTTTTGAAATTTTGAAGATATCCCTGCACGTGGTAAGTTTCTTCAATTTTAAATAATTATTATATTCCAGGCAAATCGATTCCACAGGTTTCGTTGCGCTGGTTAACACAACAAGAGGTTGTGGCATCGGTGATAATCGGGGCGACGTCGTTGAAACAACTGGAAGATAACATGGGAGCATCGAGGGGCTGGGAGTTGACGACAGAGGAGGTAACGCCTTTGAACAAATACCATTTCATCAATCGTACAAGATCGGTCAATTCCGGCTTCATTCGGAATCACGAGTCGAAAGATCGGAATGTTGTGAATAAGTGTATTCTCTTACTGCTCTGGCTTCTGCAAAGTCATTGAGTACCTTCATTGTGGCTTTCTATGCTATCGTTTTTTTGTATTATATTTACACGAGCATATTTGTGTTTTACATATATTGCCTATTGATGCTGCCTTGTTGGTTAGAGATTAGATCATGGCGGGGATTTCTTTATTTACACATGTCCTGTTTTAATGGGATGACAGTAGGGTAAGTGTGAGGTTTAGTGCACCCTAGAACCGGTTTAACCCCCCAGTGGCCTACTTTGCCACTGACCGTTCCAAGGCGGTAGCCCTATTGTCAACCCTTTTGTGTTTGTGATGTCGTTTACTTTTATTATTACTTTTGCCTTATTGTTTGTCTGTTTCCATGTTTGATTCTGTGTTTTGTGGTTGACTGTCCTCCTTGAATGCTACTTTCCTTGTCCGATCTTTTTATATTTCTTTTAAATACGTAAACAATGAGTAAGTTCGGCAATATTAGTTTCACTCGGAATCTAATTATTATTTTATAAAATTCGGAAAGATACATTTTACCATCAGTGTAATTTATATATGTTTATTTCCAGATGGTGCGACTGAATGAAGTTGGTCCGAGGGTGAATATGTACCCGTATGAAACGATCTGGAGATGCAACACAACACGTCATAACCGATTTAGCAGATCAATCGATATATAAATAACCATCCTTGTGTAAAATCAGTTTAACACCATTTCTGGCACCATAAATTAATTTATTCATGTGTTTTCGGCACTAAAATATAATTTTTTGACGCTTGGCACGACGTCTCACTTGATATTCTAATATGCCTATCTGTGCACAGGATGTCTGTCTATTGTTACTTATTTATAGTAACATCTATAACAATAAATGATATTCACAATGAGTGTGATTATGTGTAATGGTGAAGTCTTTTATCCCACAGCCATTATAACACATTACGTCTCTGTTTGTCCGATTGTTTTTTTCTGAATTAGTTCTCAAGTTGGATTGTATACTAGTTGTGAGCTATCACTCTTCCTCTAGGTAATATGCTACACCAGAGCTATGACTCTTCCTCTAGGGAATATGCTACACCAGAGCTATGGCTCTTCCTCTAGGGAATATGCTACAACAGAGCTATGACTCTTCCTCTAGGGAATGTAGGAAGAGTATCCGGAACGATACAATCCGCACTTTCCGGCGAGGTTTATAACGACATCAAGGAATGCCTGAATGAACAAACGCCGTATTTCAATTGTCTAAGCCTTAAATACCACACTTCTATGCAAACAAATTAGTTAAACTCACCAAAGTGATGGATATCACGCGATATAGTCATTTTTGTAACGAAATACATTGTCCGACATGTTGCAATGTTCGCTTCATCATATAGCTCGCTCTCGTCTGAAATCTCGATCCGTATTTAGAAACTTTGCCCCTCCTTTACAAAAAATAAATAATATGGACTATGGTAAAACCTGCAGGCGAGCACAGAAAAAATTAAAATAGTATAGACTATATGATATATAAAACTTAGTTCTAATCTTTGAATAAAATTAGGGCCCTGTTATAATGTATATGCTGGAAGTAAATTTAAAACAGATAACAGAAATTGAAAGAACACAATTTAATAACTTGTCAAATTGAAAGCAGCTCAATAATGAGGTCCTCCCTGAGTTTTGGGGGAACATGGTAACATGACCTTTTTTGTTGGTTGGACCTTAGGAACTGTTATTTTAGTGAACAAGAGAATATTGAGATATTTTTAGGAAACAAGGGAGCACGAGTTTACAGGAAATTAAATTCTGACATATAGTTTTAATATAAAAAACACTTTCACAAAATGTTAACATTTCAGACGTTATTTTTATGATGACAGTTTTGTTTAAGATGATACTGTAATTACTGTAGGTCAAATGGTTTGTTAATTCATCAGAATGAATTTTGTAGAACATTGGCAAACACTTTAGGGGAACAATAGAACATTGAAAATATTTTAGGAAACAAGGGAACATCACAAAAATAAATTTGGGGAACAAAGCAACATATTTTTAAGGAGCAAAGGAACACCAATTAATGTTTTCAGGGAACAAAGGAGTATGGACAACTCCCAACCTCCTGAGAGGGTCTCACTAATAAGAATTGATACATCATCAAAATCAAACTACTATTTGGAAGGGACAAATTGCATTTACCATATTGTTCATACTGACAGGGGAGACTAAAACAGGCAAACATATGTTCAAGACTTTTTTTTTTGATAAGACTTACTTCTATTCTATTTAGATTGAAACATTTTAGATTAGCTTGAAAGAAACTAAACCGCCAAATTGAGCATTTACCCCACTGCCTCAAGTAGACATTGTCGTGACTGAAAGATTGTTAAAAGCGCCGTTAAACTCCATGCATAAATTCATAAATATATAAATGCTCGGCATTTTTACCCTTCTTTGCAGCGGCCTGCGTAAGGCCCATTCTTCACCCAAATTCGTTTTAAAGTTCTCCGGCCATGTTTTGCTTATGTTTATTTAAATCGAAATCAATACATAACAATATATATTAACAATTCACACATTGCAATATCTGTGAAAAGCGAGAATTAGATTGTATTTGCTGACGTAGAAAACTTTGAACAGGTAAATTAATCCACAGGTAAATGCATTTATTGACTATCTGGAAATAGTTGTGCAACTATACAATTCAGATTTAGCTCATTTCATCGTGCAGTTACGCAGTGGTAAAAGTAGTATATACGTCATGGAAATAATAATTATTTTTACATGCAACTTAGTAGCGGTTTTCAATATATGTTTCTCATCGAGACTATCAAGAAATGTTCATATGGTGTTAAAGAGATAAATCTGTTAATTGATAATACTACAAAAAGTCTGTCCCTTCATCTTTAAAATCATTCAGATTTCCCTATTAGTTAAAGTTATCTTGGAAAGTTCATTCCCCACTCATAACTGGTAAAAAGGCCCTGACATACATAGATATCTTTCGATTGTTTTTTACAGTGACTTTTTTCTTCTTTTTTTGCCAGAAATGTTGATGTTTTCTTACTTAATACATGCAAACTGTGACCTGGGTATGTAGCCAATAACATAAAATATGATTCACAAATTGATGAGATGGGTATAATTGCTTTAATTGTTGCACCAGTCTGTCTGTCCTGATCTTACCTCGAATAAGAACCGTCTATACAAATTGGCAAGTTGCATTCACTTCAGTGCATGCCTTGCAGAAATCCAATCCAATGACTTGTGTCTTTGTGTGATCCAATGGGCCACTCCTAAAAGATGCTTGTGTCAGCATCCAATGCTGGTTGTAAATGCCTAACAGAATAATGCAACTACCAGTCACAGACAACCATTTAAATAACTATTTTCTTGCGGAGACATTCAGTGTGATGCAGCCCTTCTGTAGTGTAAATCTCTGACTCGTATTTCTTTTCACTGAAAAGGTTTTCGTATCTCCGTTCAGTCCATTCTGGTGTTTCATCTCTGCTCCGGTCGACTGTGTTTCTGTGAATCGTAACACTGGTCCATAATTATGTATTAAAACAGATAACAAACAAGTAATGTTTTCAAGTTCTATAATGAAGTCATTTTTACAATCATTTAACAAATTAAAAAAGATGTCATGTTAATTCTTTCATCAGATACCCAGGCATATGTTATTGAAGCCTTTAATGACACTTCTCGGTATCTGGTTGACATATTGCACATTGACAACCCTTTCTTTCCAACTATGGTTAATAATATGTATCCTAAAGAACTTCAGCTTAACAAAGCTAATATATCTGATAATAACGCTTCTTTTCATGATTTAGATCTCTCGATTGAAAATTGTGAAATAATTAGCAAAATCTATGACAAGAGAGATGATTTTAATTTTGACATTGTTAATTATCTCCAGTTGGATGGGGATGTTCCCCGAGCAACTTCTTATGGGGTGTATGTTTCTCAACCTATTAGTTTTTCAAGAGCTTGTAGTCGAGTTGAGGACTTTAATATTCGTAATCTTTGTATAACTAAAAAGCTACTCAATCAGGATTACCGTTTAAAAAGGTAATCAAAAGAAGTTATGACCCTATCGGTATACAACATACTGCATGCTTGGTGGTGGACCCTTTTACAGCTCGCCACTATGCTTTCCTCTTTAATTGTACGATGACCGGACAGGCTGTGGACCCTATGATGACGCCAACCTAAAGTCCATTGGGACGGTGGCGTTTGACGTTTGTCTATGATCTTTCTTGTCGTGCCCTTAAGGGTTTATTCTCTTGTTGCTCTGGCTTCTGCCAAGTCATTGCGAACCTTCATTGTGGCTTTCTAGGCTATTGTTTTTTTTTGTATTATATTTACACGAGCATATGGTGGTGGACCCTTTTACAGTTCGCCACTATGCTTTCCTCTTTAATTGTACGATGACCAGACAGGCTGTGGACCCTATGATGACGCCTACCTAAAGCCCATTGGGACGGTGGCGTTTGATGTTTGTCCATGATCTTTCTTGTCGTGCCCTTAATGGTTTATTCTCTTACTGCTCTGGCTTCTGCAAAGTCATTGAGTACCTTCATTGTGGCTTTCTAGGCTATTGTTTTTTTTGTATTATAATTACACGAGCATATGTGTGTTTTACTTATATTGCCTATTGATGCTGACTTGTTTGTTAGAGATTAGATCATGAATGGGATTTCTTTATTTACAATGTCCTGTATTAATGTGATGACAGTGGGGTGAGTGTGAGGTTTGGTGCACCCTAGAACCGGTTTAAACCCCCAGTGGCCTACCTTGCCATTGACAGTTCCAAGGCGGCAGCCCTATTGTCAACCCTTTTGTGTTTGTGATGTCGTTTGCATTTATTATTACCTTTGCCTTCTTGATTGTTTGTTAGCGTGTTTGTTTCTGTGTTTTGTGGTGGTCTGTCCTCCGTGAATGCTACTTTCCCTGTCCTATCTTTTTATATTTCTTTACAAATCGCTATCTGAGTCAAATAATTGAGAACTAGACCATCCGCCATATTTTAAATGAAAGTTTACCCACCTGTATTAAAACTACAGAATATGGACTTGTGTGTAGTGTAATGTATCTATTTACAGTCTACTTGAGACATATATACTGCTGCCGCACTGGAATACCATCCATTAATACATGTGTGTGTCTTTTTGCGGAGATCGTTTTTCAAGAGAACAAATCTATGCGGTATGGAGGGGGTGTGGATTTTCCAGGGGCAGGGGGATGGGTGGTTGCGTCTGAGGAAACCTTTCTGTGTTTTGTGCTCTTGTTGGGGAGAGAAGTAAAACAAAAACGGGATGGGTGAGATAGTTTGTTACTTTTTCTAGAGGGTGATCTGTAGAAACGTTTTCCAGGGGCGATTTTTTGAGATAAAATATTTCCAGGGGGTGTATTTTGATATAAATTGCGCAATTCTTAACTGTCAAAATTTCAGTAATAAGTAGCGATACAACGACTATGTTTGGCTGTCAAAAATATGAATTAAATTAATTGCTGAAATGAGGAATATATTAAAAATTCAATGGATTCTTTTCAATATTTAACTTTGATGAAAACATTCCTAAAATACGTATTTTTACGAAGTGTATGAATTTCATAGTTTAATTTTGAATATTTTTCAATATTTTGGGTAAAATGCTAAATGTGCTACCTTTTACAAACTGATTAAGTTTTATATTTATACAACTATTACTTTGCTAATCATTTTTGGGGTAAAACAACACAAAATTGAACAAAATTCTGGAATATTGTTTCCTACAAACAATGGATGCATTTCAAAGTTTAATTTCAAACACGTGTGTTATGATTACGTTTAAAAAATTTTTTTTACATTTCCTAGTTATTATATTAGTTTTATTATTTTACTGGAGGATGAGTGTGGGGTGAGAGGGTGCGGATGTAGGGGGACAAGTTCAAAACTTAAAAAGTATAGCTGAAAACTTTAATATTTTTCTAAATAATAATGGATGCATTGCAAAGTATACTTGTGTTTGAGAAGTTATTTGTAGCTTTTGACTACCTTGTCTTAAAGTATCTATCCTGCCAACAACACTCACATTTTACAACATGTGTAAACCGTTTCTAAACCAACTGACGATGATATATATATATATATATATATATATATATATATATATATATATATTCAGATGGGGAAAACACATTTATACAGTGCTACAGTTTATAAAAAACCCAAGCGCTTTCGGCTTTACGCCTTTATCAGTGGTACACAAACACGAAAATAACAAATACGAAACAAAAACACTAAAATACACGGCAGTTTAATAAAACTCTTTAAAAAAAACAACTTATCGTTTGGCAGTGTTGTAGAATTTCTAACAATAAAGGACAAAAAAAACCGGCCTCAAAACTGCAGCGGTGAATTAAATTACCAACTCTTAATTCATTTTACGCATATGGTATTGCGGTCCGCTCACGCCCTCTAGCCCCCCGTTGAGCAGAACTCAATATTCATAAAATCAATAGTACACAATTTTAACCATCCCGAAGATGGCATGCATACGGCGGTGGACATGGAGTTATATGATTCCCCATGTCGTACTTGTATCATAGGCAAATACTGTAATAGTTGAATTAATATTATCAACCATGTCATTAATGTAAACAAGAAATAACAGTGGTCCCAGTATAGATCCCTGAGATACTCCAGCATTTATGTTTACATTATCGGAGATTTCACCAGGTAGTATAACGCTTTGTTTACGATTTTGTAGGAAGTCCGAAAAATACAGTAGAAGAGAGCCCGTTATACCAACTGTCTGTAATTTAAAAGTCAATATTAATGTGATGACAGTGGGGTAAGTGTGAGGTTTGGTGCACCCTAGAACTGGTTTAAACCCACAGTGGCCTACTTTGCCACTGTCCGTTCCAAGGCGGTAGCCCTATTGTCAACCCTTTTTGTGTTTGTGATGTCGTTTGCATTTATTATTGCTTTTGCCTTCTTGTTTGTCCGTTTGCGTGTTTGTTTCTGTGTTTTGTGGTTTACTGTCCTCCTTGAATGCTACTTTCCCTGTCCGATCTTTTTATATTTCTTATCTTGCATTTCGTATCATAGTTGTAACTTCGTTTTTAATTCGTCTGTATTCTTCCCAGTGTACCTCGTTATTTGTTCTTTTGTCTTTGTCATATAGTTTCTTCCGTTTTCTCATTGCTTTTCGAATATCATTATGTAACCACTGTGGATCAGAAGGTCTGACAGTTATATTTATTTTTGGAATCGTTTCATCAGCTAGATTAAGTTTTTTATTAGATATATTGTCTGCGTATATGTCAATATCGGTATGAAAACACGAGTTCCAGATAACGTCTGCTGCATTTCGTCTAAGAGATTCGTAGTCACCTCTGTCATACGTTTGTATGCATTATATTTCGGTTTAGAGTATGTATAACAACAGAAAATAGGGCAATGATATCTTACGTTTTGATTTAAAAGGTTCTCCGACGCCACATACAGTAACGTTTCCTGGGTTTGAGAGTAGCAGTAAGTCGATTATTGAGTTGGAATGTTCAGTAAAATGTGTTGGTTCTCTTATAGGTTGAGTAAGGTTATATTGATTTAATATGTCTGTTATTTTATTTGCGGATTGCGGTTTATTCATATCAATATTAAAATCACTGCTCTGATCATGTCAGTCATGTTTGTTTCGATGGCTAATCCTATAGATTGTTCAATACTTGAAAGTATTTGAGCATTTGAATTTGGACGTCTATAGAATGTTCCAAATAGTATTTTCTTATTATGTGAAAGTATTTCCAACCATATGCACTCACTATTGGGTAGTTCAAGATCATTACGTCTAGTGGCATTTAAATTATTATTTACGTAAACAATAATTTCACAATGATTGTCAGATGGTCTATGGGGTACTAAAATTCGTAAATAATGTTTCGGTAAATGTAAGTATATCAAAATGACTCAACTCAGCATACAGAATATCTCTTTTATGCAGAAAACTTTGAAAATTATAGTGAACTATCGATAAGTGTTGTCTGAATTCATCAGTATTGGGAATATATGTATCTGGTCCTGGATTAAGTTCAATATCGCAGGTTTGAATAGTATAAACGCCATCCAAGTAACCAATTCGAAAATGTTTAGGCATTTGGAACCCTTAACTCTTGATTGTACAGGGGTAAATAAACCTATTCCCACCCTATATAGGGCAGTTTCAATACACATTTAAGTTATTCTAAAGTCAGGAAGAGTATAGGATGAGATGCTGCTGGGAAGCACACACGTTGGAACGTAGAACAGTACTAACGAAAGGAAATATTGAATATAAGAAGTAGTCAGCTTGACTAAGAGTCTATATGGAATAGGAATATAAAGAAGAAAATACAAAGTCATTACAAAATATGTAAATAGAAGTTCAAGCATGCATATTACGTTAGTCAACCTTAGATATTAGAATCATTTCCACATAAGTAAACACAAACTGGTGACACTCATAGATTGGTCCAGTCACTAGAAAGCGAAGCGTCCTTAGACATTTATACTATACTGCAAGATATAAGTTATTAGGATGAAATACAACATATTAATAACGACACAAAACGAACATTAAATATTTAAATGATGCATAAACAGTCAACAATCAGTGGACAATACTTTCAGAATTAGTTCAGAACTGACTTGATACAAAATAATAGCATCATAATCGTAAGATACGAAGTCAAATAGAATTTACAGTAAGTCTACTTATTAAATCGGGATCAATACGTTAATCCCGTTAGTTATATTTATTACAACTGAAACTTTTTTTTTTTTTTTTTTTTTTTTTTTTTCAATACTTCATTTTTTCCAGCGTCATGTGTCCTATTTAATATATTACACAAGACTGACATTGGGCCCGATAACTCAGTTTAATCAACATACAAGCTTTTTCAATCCAAACCATGGGTCCCCGCATCAGTCTGTGTTAAATCATATCATAAAGTAAAACGAGAAAACGTAATATAAAAACATCACGCAAACGCTATGTCGACTCGCACAATATACGTAATTATTATCTTGAATCAATAATGCATATTAATTTAATATATTACACAAGCTGACAACGGGCACCGTGGCTCAGTGAACAACATTTCATGAAATAAAACGAGAAAACGTAATACAAAAACATCACGCACATACTATGTCAATTCGCACAACATACTTAATTATTATATCGAATTATTAATGCCCATTAATTAAGAAATAGAACATCGTTTACTGTGAATTATCGTTTAATATATCACGGTTTGGAGTTCAATTGTAAACAATAATTTCACGAGCCCGAAGGGCGAGTGAAGTTATTGTTTACAATTGAACATCAAACCGTGATATATTATAGATAATTCACCGTAAACGATGTTCTATTTCTATTCTAATACCCCTAAAATGTGAAAATAACGCACACATCGGAAATATTTCGCATTGCTTTGCTTACTCTCCTAACGTTGCATACGTTACAATGCGTAATGCGCAATGCGCAATGCTTTTCTCCTAACGTTGCAAAAATTACAGTGATATATCGTTCAATATAACGAGATATTTTAAACTAGGCTATATAGTGCGGGTGTATTATAATTTAATATATTACACAAGCTGACAACGGGCCCCTTGGCTCAGTAAGAACAACATACAAGCTTTTTCAACCCAAACCACGGGTCTCCGAAGGAGTCTGTGTTAAATCATGTCATAAAATAAAACTAGAAAACGTAATACAAACAATATCACGCACACACTATGTCGACTCGCAATCATAATTATTATATAGATTTAATAATCCACATCAATTTAATATATTGCAAAATACTGACAACGGGCTCCGTGGCTCAGTTAGAACAACATACAAGCTTTTTCAAGCCAAACAATGGAGTCCCTGCAGGAGTCTGTGTTAAATCATATCATAAGATATAACAAGATATCGCAATACAAAACATCACGCACACACCATGTCGACTCGCACAACAAACAATCAAGCACCCATTAGTACATAGGACATATCATTCCTGCAAAGTAATGATAAGTAAGTAAATAATTATTCAATTTACACTTACACATTTGATGAGAAACAGTAGTAAAACAATGGCTTATATCGTAATTACCAGTGTGTACTGGGAACTAATAATGCACACTAATTTAAAATATTATACAAGACTGACAACGGGCCCCATTGTTTAGTTTGAACAACATACAAGCTTTTTCAACCCAAACCATGGAGTCCCCGCAGGAGTCAGTGTTAAATCCGTGAATTAATAAAAGATTATTAGTTCACTGGTTAAATCATATCATAAAATAAAATTGAGTATCGCTGTACCATACAATGCATGTTTGCTTACTTGTAATAAAGAGCACTTACTCATCAGCACAAAGCATGAGTGGTCCTTTCTACCGATATGCAATATTTCACTATATATTAACATATGTTTAGTTGGTTGTATGTCACGTATAGAAATGTATTATTACTTAGCAAAATAGATTGAGGTCACGGAGACGGGCTCAAGCGACTGGGACAGTCCATACCTACAAGAACCCGCCTCCGCAACCTTGATCAACTTAATAGGTTGTATATTGTTAAACACTGACCATTCTGCGTTTGTATACGTTAATATTCATTAATACACACAAACATGCACACATAAAAACATGCATTCATACAAATCATATGATTTATTTACATTTTTAAGACCTTCCAAGAATAACAAGTATTTCCCATAATGGTGTGCTTAACTAACTAATTTAGGTGTCTAGACACATATGAAAGTCACACCTTTGGACGAAAACTTCTAAGTCGCTGCCATTTTGTATGCGTACCGTCCGTTCATTTGCGTCCTTCACGTAGATGTTGCCGTCAAATGACCATGTGCTCTGGATGCTGCTGTCTATGTTCTTTCTTAGCTGACGGCACTCAAATACACGAGACATCCGATTTTTTGTCTCTTTTGCGTTTATCTCTACTGTGAGATGAGCGGTTTTAAAACAACTTCCGCAGCAACTAGATTGGTAATATCCGTATGAAGAAGCTCTTTCATTTTGGTGGCTATTTTAGTAATTTCACTATCAGGCAGATGTGAGAATGTTGCCGAATGCAGTTGAGAGTCATCTCCAAAAGATAAGTTAATCATCATGGTTTTATCAGTGTCAACGTCAACGTCGGCGCCACCTATTTCCTCGGCGTCACACCACAGTTCGCTACCCGATAACGATTCAGTATCAGATTGGCGTATCTTTTTCTCGACGTTTTGCGAACTGATAATGGAGAAGATTGTTTCCGTTTAACCTGTTGTTTAATAGAAGTTGACTGGGTGCCTTCAGTTGTTCGGGTGTACTGAATTCGAGTGTTTTCAATGATGTTGTAAGAAGAGAGCCTGATGGAGATGGAGATTTGTTTACTTTTCGTCTCGTCATTATATGAATGCAGGCTGAGTGAGGGCTTGACTATTTTAATCTCATTTTCATCACTACTTGCCTAGCTCGTATGCGACGAGTTCATATTACGATGAGTAAATATTATGAGATGTGTTTTCCTTTGTTCGCACACATATGTTTACCAACTCTAAAAGTATAGAATGTTGTACTCAAACATGTCCAAATTGGTAACGTTTCAAAGGCAGGAGTATTAATGTTACTCACATGATGTTAATATCCACTAGAACACCTTTTAACTTAAAAATATCACATCAGCCGATTTGCCTTGATGTTTACACTATCACGCATGCATGCGCACCTGATTCCACTCTACTCTACTTTATTTCTAGTAGATTTGTATGGTTCTTCACCGCCAGGTTTACGTCCTCAGCCTATGGATGATACTGGAGTTGCCCCAATACTCACCAAAGAAACCCAGTCCCTCTTGTCTTTTGTAGTGTTTTGTCGTTTGAAGGTATCTGTTCTGGACACCAGTATTTTTAATATTTGTGTAGGTGATTATGAACTCACTCTGAGGTGAGATAATAACAGCAATCGGCCTCGGGTTTAAGACTGAATCCGTTTGCGTCTCCGGCAGTCTGGGTGTCTTTATACACAGTTTCCTCTATTACTTTTGGTATTCTTCCAATGGGATTGTTTAGTCCTGTTAGCACGGAACAACCACTACTTACCATGCAACTGAGAACAGCTGATTCTTCCATGGCTAGACTGGCCATTTGAGATAGATAAGAGCATTAGTTCTGTAAATAAGACGGTATGTGTTACCATTCACCAGTGTTATTAGTGTATTATTGTTTATTATATATGTATGTGTTACTGTACTTTCTGTAAGGAAATCATATATGATATAGATATGTATCGGTTCTTTAGAATCAACGTATTTACATTATACATAAGCTTCTTATATTCAATTCTCCTTCAAATGTGATTTCATGATAGATCGTCATTGGTTATCCATTTATGAACCGGTAAATATAAAACGCGAGCATTACAATCCGAGATTTAACTCCGAAACATACGATGTCAGTACGTCTGAATTGGTCGTTGTCGTACTGGGATCCCCACTTGCATACTAATGGTTCATTTGTACAAATGTGTAAACTTAAGTCTCTCATAAATGCATTAATGTCTAAGGAAGCAACCATAGAGAAGGTATATAGGATTAGGGATTAGCAAATGCTTGATACCAGTTTGATATATTACACAATAAATGTGTAAATAGATGTACCCTGAGTATACAAATGGGCTACGACAATCATCCCATCAGCGTAAATATATTTATAGGAACTTTTAACTCTACGTAGTATCAAATTCAATCGATGTGCATAAATTGTTGTCTGCAAGTTAGACATTATTTGTAGCAGTTACGACCATTCATTTCCATACGTCTATATATCTTTATAGGAACAAAGTCTTGTATGTTTACCCACCCTACAATAAGTTGTCAGCGGTGGGTATTTGTCCGCCTCCGGCGATAGTTCTAGTTTGAAAAGGAATCTCGGAATTGCATTTGGGGTCTCTGGGTTCAACGTCAAGTTCACTTTACTAAAAATAGAACAACTGTTCCTGGTCATTAACTTTACTTAAGAATGAAATATTGGCCTGGAACCTGGTGTGTATAGGTGGCTTATATGAAAAGCAAGTTTGGGATTGCATTTCTGGTCAAGGTCACTGAAGCTAAAAAATGCACGATAGGGGACGTGTATTGCTCTGCAATACTTCAGCGTGCTGTTTTACTTATCAATATTTGAATTACATACATCATGGTTACCCAGTTCTGTGATTTGTTTTGAAATTTTAACTTAATTCTATTTGTACAGGTGTGCCAGCAATCAACGTGATTTGCGACGGAGGCTGGAGTAAACAGTCCCACAAACATTCTTACAACGCGCATTGAGTTGATGCAGTAATAATTGGACAAGAGACAAAGACAAAGAAAATTCTACACATAGATGTTAGAAACAAGTACTGTTATATTTGTTCCAGAGCTGAGTCTGTTGGGTGTAAAGCCAGAACTCATGAATGTTTTAAAAATTGGGATAAATCGAGCCGGGCAATGGAGGCCGATATAATTGTAGAGGGGTTCAGAAATGCTGATAAGTTTGGTGTGAGGTATATGAATATTATTTGCGATGGCGACTTTTCCATATTTGCTCGAATAAAAGAAGACATACCTGAGTCTGATAGATATGTGAACAAATTGGAATGTACAAATCACGTGCAAATGTGTAAGAGCGCATTCGGAAAAACTAGTCATTGACAATCCATCATCCAAAGGCAAAGGGAATCTAACTCAAAGAACAAGGATAAGAATTGTAAGTGCTGTGAGGTGTGCAATTAGAATGAAATCTGAAATACCGGACTAAAAGAAGGCAGCTAAATTGTTAGATAAAGATATAAGAAACAGTGTGTACCATGTTTTAGGTCACCATGACAACAGTAGCATTGACTTTTTCAAGGCGAGGAAAGTTTATGCCAGTTCACATGACAACCAAACTGAAGATGAAATTGATGATATGGCTAATAGTAAGAGTGATGACTTCATGTTGGAACAATCCAGATACTGTACAGAACGTTCATCTATCACTGAACATGAAGAGGCAAGAGACGCATCAACATTATCAATTAATGAAGGCCAACGTGAAATAATAAAGAAAGTGAGTGTGGTTTTGAATCGTGTGGCCGAAAAAAGTAACAGATTAATCGGGAATTTTACCACAAACTCATGCGAGTCAGTCGTGGATGCATATCAGATCAAAATTTGATGGTGGAAAAGTGTTTAACCACTGCAACCGGTTTTCATGGAATACGAGGTGCTATGCTGGTGCATTAAGAACCAATCTGGGTCCAAAATGGGTTAAAGATGTGTGGGAAATGTCGATAGAAACAAAAGTCGGTGAACTATTTGAAAAACATTGTGATAGAAAATTAACACAGATTGACATAAACAACCAAAGTAAAGGGAAAGCAGAAGCTAAGAAAAAAAGATGGTCAAAAAAGATAAGTAATGTGAAAGAATGTACAGGTAAAAATGTACGATTAGAATATGGACCAGAAGCGCTAGATTTTACTCCAGATTTATGTGAAGAGGATTTGGAAAAAGCAAAGAATTCATTTCTTGACTCTCAAATTAACATTGACTGTGACACAGTTGAAAAAGTAGAAGAAAGTACGAGAGATCAGTAACACTGTGAAGTATGGAAAGCGGAGAGAAAGAAAAGACTTACATCATCAAACTTTGGAAAAATAACCAAACGCAATGTAAATATAAAAGTAAAGCCACTAGTGACATCTTTGTTGTATAGTAACTTTTCTGGTAACTTAGCGACTGATATTGGACTTGTAAATGAACCGAAAGCGAAAGAAGATTACATGAAAATTAAAGGGGATATTCAAAACATTGAGCCCATGGGACTTATAGTTTCAAAGGGGCACAAGTTTCTAGCTGCCAGTCCAGATGGAAAGGTTGTAGGTAATGACGGTGACACTGGGTTGATTGAAATCAAAAATATTTTGTATAACAAACAAATTACATTTACACCAGCTGCAACCTTGAAAACAGTGTCAAATATTTGTTTGGAAATGAAAGATGGAAAAGTACAGCTAAAACAACAGCACAATTACAATCAGTGTCAAGGCTTGTTGAACATGTCACACTATCATTGGTTAGATTTTGATGTTCGGACTGAAAATCCATACGAAATCCACACTGAGTGGAATTTTCGTGATGAGGACTTTTGGGTGAAAATATTACCCACACTGACAGCATTTTACTTCCGTGTCATCCTCCCAGAGCTGGCCGTTCCAAGAGAAGGAAAATACCCTGACATCCGACAACCAGGATTATGGGTAAATTGACAATAGTATAGATGTGTGTTACAACGTGTTCATAAATCCATTAAGACGGGAACCGTTTGATGAATGTACTTTGCTCCGTTTTGTCGTGCCCTAAACGGGTTTCCCCTTGATTGTGTGACTTTACTCATCGAGTAAATATGAGATTTGCTTCTTAGGTTTAACTTACTTTTTAATATACTTATAAATATATACATGTACATGTACATTTCTCGTTTTTTTCTTATATCTACGATTTCCCGAATGTAATGTGTTAACTCGTCGGGGATTTTATTTACACTGTCCTGTTGTTTAGGGATGATGACAGGGTAATAATGAGGTTTGGAGGACCCTTGAACCGCTTTAAATGCCCCTCTGGTCCCTTTTTCCACTATTACAATGTTTATATACTTTTTGCTCATTTTCTGCAAGATGTTGTCGATTACAACATAAAACTTAAAAGAAGGCCAGAAATTAAAATTGAGGTGCATTTGACAGCTGGAGGTACATGCGTGTTACTGTTATTATGATTCATTGCTAATTTAGTTTTCAAAGGTCCTTGGTGTTGGCAATAAATTACTTATTTATTTTTGGAAAAGGTTACAGCCGCTATCTCGCAAAAAAAGTGATAAAATAATCCATATGTATGTACCGATTAAAAGTCTATATTTTATTCATGTATACTTTAAATAGCTGTAATTGACAAAGCGTAAACTGAATTTAGAGTTGCTAAATCATAATTCGATGCCCCAAAGGGTGATGTTTTGCCTGGCTTTTACCTCGTTGATATTGTACATTCGCAACATCTGTAAGTTACAGCTATACGCCTTTCCAATAAGTACGCCACTCATCGAGTTATCTCGATTTGGCGAGGTCTACCTTCCACCAATGACAATGTTTAGGGATCTGCAGCGACGGAGTTGAAGAAAAATGCAGTGTCGTCATCGGCGATCTAGCATGACCATGCATATTCTTAGCCATTTTGAAGAGTATATATATATTACTATATTCCGTTTCAGTTAAAAATGATATGTCCCAAGGATATCTAGCTGTTAACGGGGGCCTCTCTCACATGACGTACGTGCGGCTGTGAGCGTGCGACTAAATAGTTTCAGTTATTAAACAGTAGATCTGTGTATGGATAATCATCAGGAACACAATTACTTAAATACCCTGATAATGTAATACTTATTTTCAGTAATCAATGGCAAGTGCAGAGAAACTCCTATTGGGGGAGTCACAAAACCTCACACAGAGTTTTCCATGTCCTTGCAAAACAGTAAGTTTGATATACTCTTGTATGTGTATATTAATTTGATATCCACAAGAGTGATCAGTAATGCACTGGCATATTCAGGGGCATATCCTGGCTTGTTTGAGGCCCATTTAGGGCAAGGAGGTTGTGTGTGTGTTTCGGGCGTGCATCACTGATTAACACCACAGAAGTTCAATGAGATCTTTAACGTGCATAGGGTATGGCTCGCCCTGCACACGAGACCGACGGCTTCACATTCCCTCCAAAAGTTGGCATACTATCACAGTACCTTGCCCGAGACAGGTACTGCGGGAGAGCGTCTAACAAATCCGGGACGTGACCCCATCGAGAATCGAACTCGGGACCTTCGACCCGAGAGGCGAGTATGCTAACTCCTCGGCCATGCTCTCCATATTTGCCTCATATGGCATATGGAAAAAAAACATGTTTTGTGTCATTATTATTAATTTGTTTTAATTGTTCAAGTGGTTAAAAAAAGGGTAAAAATGGCATACCGTATACACCCGTTTAAACGACCCGGATCTTTACATTTTAGAAAAGTCTGAAAAAAGTGAAATATTTTTCTCAAAAAATGTTGTTTTTTGGATTCAAAAAGGGGGTGGGAGCGTTTTTAATGGCGGGAGCTATTATTCGGGTGTATACGGTATATGGAAAATAATATTTTTGGTATATGGCACATCGAAAAAAAAAGGCTCATACAAATTATAATTTTTACTATGGCGTGATCTAGTGGTAGACCTTCCGCCTTGCAAGTGGGATGTCGTGAGTTCATTCCCTAGCCAGGTCATACCAGACATAATAAAATGGCACTAGCAGCTCTCTTGCTTATCACTCAGCAGAAAAAGGGTAGTTTTAGGACTAATAAGGCCGGAAGCAGTATAATGTGACTGGCTGGGGTATCATGTCATGTGTCTACCGCGTGGTATTCCAGTGTGACAGCACTATAAAGCTGAGCATAGAGCTCACTGCTCCAAGTACACACGTCTTTATATGACTGAAAGTATGCTAAAAATGACGTTAAACATACATACCCGACATACATATCATTTTCTTTCAAATTCAGTAAGTTATATTTATTTATTTCAGCTAACCGAGTCCGATGTTCCAGCAGCAACACTATCAAAGCTAACAGAGAATTGTTTAAAGGCAGATTTACAAGCATGGTTGAAATGCCGTGGACTGAAATACAAGCCGTCATCAACTCGAGCAGTCCTTGCAGCAAGGTAAATAATGGTTTCAGATTTCAGATTTCAGATTTTTAAAGAAAAATGTCTTCCTGTCCGTCCGTACGTCCACGTGTAATGTTGCGTAACTCCTCCTAAACCACTAGACGGAATTCAACCAAATTTAGTGTATGACTTCCCCCCCATCAAGAGCAACATTATTTTTTACTCCGCCCCCAAGGTGCCCGCCCCAGGGGTCAAAAGGTCAAATACACTAAAAAATCAGATGATGAAACAAGTGCCCCCGAAGTGGTTTGTGAATACATGATCAATATGTTTATACACAGAGCTCAAAACTGTGACGACATCGTAAGTTTATAAATATTCATGAGCATAATGGTAAAGTCATTTAAAAGTTCAGCCAAAGTGGA
Organism: Cyrtodaria siliqua; assembly: GCA_037043455.1. NCBI lineage: Eukaryota > Metazoa > Mollusca > Bivalvia > Adapedonta > Hiatellidae > Cyrtodaria > Cyrtodaria siliqua. Next base: position 131,011 of record JAWPHD010001628.1, read on the forward strand.
AGGTGGAACAGATACGCAACAAGTATGAAATTATCAATTTCATGTCATTAGGTATATTTCGTTTGACCTCTGACCTCTAAATGTGACCTTGACCTTGGAGGCACGGACATGGAAATTGCGTGTGACATGTCGTCTTGTGTTGAGCATTTGTGTCCGGTTATTTGAAAATCCCTCATGAATGTCAGAGTTATGAAAACACATCTTTTTGACCTTTGACCTCTATTTGTGCAAAGTTATTTGAAAATCTGTCCATGATTGTAAGAGTTATATACCGGACAAGATGGAAAGTACATCTTTTTTACCTCTGACCATAACAAGCGCAGACATCGCAAAATGCTATCATTAAAGCGCCATAACTCTGTAAAAAAAATTCCATACCGGAACAAGCTGGGGTTTATTTGTCAGATAAAGTAACATGTCTTGCTTTTAAAGTTATATATGCATGGAAGCGTTTAGAAAAAGGCTATAGTTTTTCACCGATCGGTATATACATAATGTTCTTTGTGTCAGCCAAAAGGGAATTGAACTGAATTGGGTTTTAAGGCGCACCAACACATGCAAATGTTATATGGCGCCTAACAGGCATGAACATGCCAGGCTCATCCTCCATGTACATCGAGATAAAATATGGAAAATGGGCCTAGAACCTTCTCACCCTAAACTGCAGAGTTGCTGCAAATTCTATCGTAGAAACTCCATTTACGCTGGAGCCACGTTTATTGATTTTCTGCCACTGCTCTTTTGATGTGAGCGAGAAATGCAGGGATCATGATGAAGACCTTTAATGAACATGAACAAAAAATGATAAAATGAACATGAATTTGGAGGGATTCTACCCCTCTGCCTACCCCTCCAAAGGGATCTGCAGTGGACCTATTCTTTGCCCCAAACGGGAATAACGTATGTAAAGAGTCAGTGCTTGCCACCACAGAAAAAAAGTGATACTGCCCATGTTTAAAGTAAAAATTAAATCGGATTAACACAGAGATGCTTAATGATTGATATAAAACTCAAGATTGTTGAGTGTCCCTTTAATTTTAAAAGAAATGAACATTTTCAATAATTTCTTCTTTTGCAGTGTTCGAACTCACATGGAAAGTGGAATAACATTTACGATTGTTGACCCAGTTCCTGGACTGTCCCATTTGAGAGCCAAGGTAGCCTCATGCAGAACATGCACCCCAATTGGTTCTGATGACATTACTGGATTTACAAAGATGTCGACTAAGAAGATGCCGGAACACGGTTGGTCTGATAACACAGACCTTCTCCCTAGGTCCTTCACTGTGGTAAACTTAAATGACTTTATGAAGAGAACTGGCAAAGTATTGAAGGATCCAGATTCTAAGGAGAACTGCCCAGCCAAAATCCCTGTATTTTCTTTAGAAAAAGGCTATAGGTTTTTCTACGATCGGTATATACATAATGTTCTCTGTGTCAGCCAAAAGGGAATAACGTTGTAAAGAGTCAGTGCTATCCATCACAGAAAAAAGTGATGCTGCCCATGTTTTAAGCGTGCAGCTAAATGGGGAAGGAACCGTTATTTATGGCCACTGTACTTGTAATGCAGGGGAAACAGGATGTTGCAACCATATTGTTGGACTGTTGTACATGGTTGATCATACAACCATATTGTTGGACTGTTGTACACGGTTGATCATACAACCATATTGTTGGACTGTTGTACACGGTTGATCATACAACCATATTGTTGGACTGTTGTACACGGTTGATCATACAACCATATTGTTGGACTGTTGTACATGGTTGATCATACAACCATATTGTTGGACTGTTGTACACGGTTGATCATACAACCATATTGTTGGACTGTTGTACACGGTTGATCATACAACCATATTGTTGGACTGTTGTACATGGTTGATCATACAACCATATTGTTGGACTGTTGTACACGGTTGATCATACAACCATATTGTTGGACTGTTGTACACGGTTGATCATACAACCATATTGTTGGACTGTTGTACACGGTTGATCATACAACCATATTGTTGGACTGTTGTACATGGTTGATCATACAACCATATTGTTGGACTGTTGTACACGGTTGATCATACAACCATATTGTTGGACTGTTGTACACGGTTGATCATACAACCATATTGTTGGACTGTTGTACATGGTTGATCATACAACCATATTGTTGGACTGTTGTACATGGTTGATCATACTTTACATTGTTGGACTGTTGTACATGGTTGATCATACTTTACATTGTTGGACTGTTGTACATGGTTGATCATACTTTACATTGTTGGACTGTTGTACATGGTTGATCATACTTTACATTGTTGGACTGTTGTACATGGTTGATCATACTTTACATTGTTGGACTGTTGTACATGGTTGATCATACTTTACATTGTTGGACTGTTGTACATGGTTGATCATACTTTACATTGTTGGACTGTTGTACATGGTTGATCATACTTTACATTGTTGGACTGTTGTACATGGTTGATCATACTTTACATTGTTGGACTGTTGTACATGGTTGATCATACTTTACATTGTTGGACTGTTGTACATGGTTGATCATGCAGCCATATTGTTGGACTGTTGTACATGGTTGATCATACTTTACATTGTTGGACTGTTGTACATGGTTGATCATACTTTACATTGTTGGACTGTTGTACATGGTTGATCATACTTTACATTGTTGGACTGTTGTACATGGTTGATCATACTTTACATTGTTGGACTGTTGTACATGGTTGATCATACTTTACATTGTTGGACTGTTGTACATGGTTGATCATACTTTACATTGTTGGACTGTTGTACATGGTTGATCATACTTTACATTGTTGGACTGTTGTACATGGTTGATCATACTTTACGGTTAAAATTAGCTAAGTTTCCAAGTAACGGAACTTGCACCGATAACTCACAACAGTGGCATAAGGCGAGAACTGAAGGCGTTGTTTCAGAGCCTGTCATGATGAAACAAGTGATTAAACCGTCCTACAAGAAGGAGAGAGTAACAGGGATTCAGCCATCCCTATACGAGGCTAGGTCGGGGTCTTGCATTGGATCAGAGAACTCGACATGTAACAGTGTTCGAGAAAAACCAGCAATTATTAATCCATGTGATGAAATGGAGACTACGCTGTTAACTACTGTGCCCATAGGGAGTGTTTTGGCATATCAGTGTTCAATTGATGAAGGTAATTTCAATACAACTTTTGACCTTGATGCAGTTGAAAAAACAGACAATTTGGCAGATTGTGTGGATTATCCCCCTTTCCCTCATACGGAACTCCCAGTGTACAATGTTAATGGTCCTCAGGCTTTATTAAGTAGGCTTACCATTTCCAAAGATGCGGCTGTGCAACTTGAAGTTGAAACAGTTCTTCAATCAAAATGTGAACTTTGGTTCCAGAGTCGGCAGTACAGACTTACTGTTAGCAACTTAGGATCTGTGTTGGGCAGAAAATCCCAGAAAGAAAAATTAGTGGAGCAATTGTTCGCTCAGAAGGACCTCTCAAGGGTACCAGCAGTGAAATGGGGGTAAGACTTTAGCTGTGACCGCATACACTAAGACTTTAGCTGTGACCGCATACACTAAGTATATGAATGGAAAAGGGAGGACAGTTGATGTTAAAAGGTGTGGAACAGTTGTTAATCCCAACTTCCCATGGATGTCAGCCTCGCCTGATGGCAAAGTATTAGACTCAGAGTGTGGCTTTGGTCTTTTAGAGGTAAAGGGTGCTTTCAAATTTAAAGATGTAGACCCTTTGCAACCAGCAATGTACGACAACTCATTCTACTGCTGTTTGGGGAAAATGGGAAGTTGCGCATGAAACCAGAACATAATTATTATGCTCAAGTGCAAGGACAAATGGGTATAACAGGTTGTGAACCTGAAAGCATTCTATGAAAATTACTTTGTGCCAGGTTTGATTGACAGTGGATTACTGTAATAAAGGTGATTGTTATGTAGCTGGTGTATTAACAAAGCACAAGGACATAATGCAAAACATATTGTATCTGCAATTTATTATTATTTAATACGAATTTAAAGAAAAAATACTGCATTACTAAATAAACGGCAGTGTGTCATTGTGCTCAATTTAATATTAACCTTAAAAACTACTTTAAGAATGCTGTGTTTCCAGTTAATTTTGAAATAATTCTAGCAGATGTTTATTAAAACTTTAAAACAGAAATATTGCATTCTGTTCACTTACAGAAACTAAAAAAATAAATAGTTACAATCATACAAAATAAGTGCTTATTTCTGATGAAAATTAACATGTGGTTTAAAGCAATAAATTCAATCGAACTAGTTTGAATGTTTATGTTCACCTTCAAATTGTATACATATAGAATCTTAAACGAGTTCCATTTCATATAAGATTAATGAAACGAGTTATGAATTATTTTAATTTTAACGAGCCTTTTGGCAAGTTAAAATTAACAAAATAATTCATAACGAGTTTCATAAACCTTATATGGAATGGGAACGAGTTTAAGATCATTTTTATCACATAACATTGCAATCAAATTAGTAAAAATTAATTCAGATAGACATAGAACCGCCACGACGTCAGACACACTTTATAGACCGTGAGCCATACACATTTGTGTTACCATCTCAAGGGACAAATTCTTACTAGTACCATGTTATTGAGTACCTTGTAGAGAAACAAAAAAATCCATGATAGCAGTGTGAACAGGGTAGCTGATTCCTGTTATTAGAGTTATCTCCCCCTTTTAAGCAAAACTCTTGTTTCTTTAAAAAATCGATTTGCTGAAACTAGAGGAGCTACAGGTCTAATATTTTGCTTGTATTATACATTTAGGGTCCTGTACCAAGTATTTATAAAATGGTGACCCAAGGGTCAAATATGGCACCGCCCCGCTTGTAACATTTTTTCATACAGTTATATAGGAAATCTTTAAAAATAAATAGTTTTCTCTAAAACTGTAAGAGCTAGAAGTCCCATATTTATGCATGAAGCATAAGCTTATGGTCCACTAGCAAGTTTGTTAAAATGTTGACCCTGGGGTCATATCTTGTTCCGCCCTAGGGGTCATATATTTGCATAGAGTCATATAGAAACATCTTTCAAATCTCTTCTTTAAAAAAACAAGAGCCAGATGCGTCCTATTTTGCATTGTGTACAAGCTTATGGTTCTCTACCACTTTTGTTCAAATCGTGACTCTGTGTCCCAGTTCTGGGGTTATTGAATTGAACTGAATTGGTTTTTAAGGCGCACCAACACATGAAAGGTTATATGGAGCCTAACAGACATGAACATGCCAGGCTCATCCTCCATGTACATCTCGAGATAAAATATGGAGAATGGGCCTAGGACCTTCTCACCCTAAACTGCAGAGTTGCTGCAAATTCTATTGTAGACACTCCATTTACACTGGAGCCACGTCATTATTTTTCTTCCACTGCTCTTAGTGATATGATCGAGATGGCACCTCAAACAATGCAGGGGTCATGATGAAGACCTTTAATGAGCATGAAAAATAAATGACAAAAATGAATATGAATAGGGGGGTGGGTGTGGGGGTTCTACCCCTCTGCATATGACGGTGTGTTTGCAGTGGTTGTATCCTACCCCGGCAACCACACGGGGGGAGGGGTTCTGGTGTTAACGTTTTACAAAGAGTTATATAGGAAGGTCCATAAAAATATTCTTTTTCTGATACTACAAGAGCTAGAAGTCTAATACGATGCATGTAGCGATCTCTACCAATTTATTTTGTTCAAATGGTGATCTTATGGTCAAATTTCGCCCGGTCCCGGGGGTTACATAATTACATAGAGTTATGTAGAAACGTCTCTGAAACTGCAAGAGCTGGAGTTGTAATAAGCTACAGGTAGCTTAAGATTATTGTCCTGTACTAAATAATGTAAATGGTGTCCCTTGAATGAAGCCTGGAATCAAATTTGTTAATTCAAAAGCTAAATAATAGTTCGCATGTACCATAAGCTTATGATCCTCTACCTAGTTTGTTCAAATGGCGACAATGGGGTCAAATATGGCCACTACTGGGGTCACAGTTTTACAGATTTATATAAAGAAATTGTTCTTGTTTCTTAAAACATAAGAGCACTTTGAGACAAGGCGAGTGGGTCTATTGTTTATAGCTTTTAAAAAAAAACACTTTTCATAAAATCACTTCAAAAGTTTTAAACGAACTGAAATATATAGAGAATGTGACTTTAAATAAGGTATTCCATTATAAAGACTTAACCGTGTTTACAAATCGCATATTGAATAAATCCACGAACTAATATCACAAAGTAGACCACTGCATTTTCGACAAAGTGCAAAAAAAAAACAGAAAGAAAAAGAAAAGGCATTTTACGGTTTAACTGTTGATTTTTAGGTGTTTGTTATACAAATTTTACAATAACCCGCCAAATTACGACAAAATTGCACTACAAAAACAGTTCATCAAAACTCTATCCTATATGTAAAAGTATATGTTTATTTATGGGGTTTTGTAATATCCGTAATTGAATAAGTGTAAAATGAATTATCCATTTCTTTTGTCTGGCTGGTTAGCTTTTATATTGTATCTAATGACGATGTAAGTTATGTATATATCTCGTGGTCAGTAGGTTTAGAAACGATGTACATACATTGTAAAATGTGTCTGTTGTTGGCGGGATAGCTACTTTAACTGCAGTAGCACCTGTATGTCGAACATAGCTTTTAGAGTAAACATCAGTAAACTAACCATGATCACTAAATGTAATCTATATCGATGCACTGGGTACCGATTCTTATCTGGAAGCGTTTAATTTTAATTTTATATCTCATATGTTGTCACATTAAGTTATATTATTTAAATCAGATAATATGTACTGAGTATTCTTAATTTTTCTGTTTTATCCCAAGGCATTAATTGCCAAGTTTATCAAAACAGCAATGAGCTGGGCATATATAAGGCTTGCAGGCATATTGCAACTCAACCTACATGAACTTGATGCTAACTTGCTAGATAAGAGAGACCGTTGTGAATCCAGCTTGTTGGATATAACCTTTATGACGGATTAACATTTTAGTTGTGTGTATTTTAATGCAGTCATCCTGCTTGAGCGCATACAGCCTGTTGATGCAGTGAATAGCACGGGGGACTTTAAATTCAGAGGACCCTGGTTCAAGCCTCACCGGAGCCAGTGAATTTTGTCGGTGTGTTCTTGGGCAAGACACTTTTACCCTCGTCCGTCGGATGGGGATGTAAACCAGGCGATCCCGTGTATCGCTTGTTTTTTCCCCATCATGTTAAAGAAACATAGGTGTCTATTCGTCAGTAGGACAGGTTCCTAAATGCCTATATATACCTATATACCCCACCCCTCCCCACACCCCCCCCCCACCCACCACACACACACACACACTTCCTCTCTCTCTTCATTGGCAATACACCTTTTTTTTAGGTAATAATCATTCAACTTGCATGCGCATGCGCAAAAGCAGGGTTGATGCTTACTATCCTAGGTTAATTCCATACTCTAAATCAAGTACGGAGTACATCACAACCTATGTTTAGATACATATCCTAAGCAGGTGATATTGTAACAACTGCTCCAATACTAACAAATAGTTGCCATGGTAAGTAATTAGTACAGTGATCTGGGTATCACCCTAAATATATTTCTTCGTCGACGCCGTGTGGTTTCCGGGCAAGAATATGACCCCTGCATATCCAGGCATAGGGGTAAAATTTCCCCGAATTCATGTTACTTTTGTCATTTTTGTTAACAATTTTCATCATGAAACCTGTATTGTTTCAGGTCTACATCAGTGGTGGCAGTGATCAAGGTTCCAGCGAAAAAAGGAGTGATTACTAGAGAATTTGCAACAACTCTGCAGTTCTGCAGGCAAGAAGGTTCTAGGCACATTCTGCACATTTTTATCTACCGGTTGATGTTAATGAAGAGTGAGCCGGGTCGAATGTTCATTCCTGTTGGCGCCGTATCACACGTTTGTGCTGGTGTGCAGTAAAACCTCAATTCAAATCAATTAATCTTCGTCGATTCTTTTTTCAGGAACACAAAAATGGTTCGTGCAAATGCATATACTACTATTTTTACATTTCATATGCAGAATTCTTCATTGTGTTGTATCCGGGTGGGGTAATTCAGGTGTAAAAATCCTTAAAATATGCATAAATTGTAATTAAAAAGTATAAAAATACTTTTAAGATTTTGCGTTGCAATATGCAATGTTTAATTCATATATTTATGTGTAATACATAATCCAAATGTGATATCATAATAAGTATTGCCAGGACGCATACACCTAAAAAAGACTTGTTAAAAAAAAGACACGTTAAACCAGTGAAGTAAGAAGACTTCACTGGTTAAACCGCACATTTCCTTTATCTAGAATCCTTTGGACTATGTGTCGTCTGTACAATATATGTATATATCAGAACATGTTAATACTATTTATGATGCAGTTACTTTGAGGAAGACTTATGCTTCCAGTTTGGCATGTGTCTCAACTTATCAGGCTTACAGAACACATATGTGCAATGCCATGAACATTGCTTAGTACTTAATTTCATAAATATATCATAACAATCCCTTATTCATGTTATAATATTATTTAAATAATGTAGAAAGGTTGTAAATCACTGATTCTTACAAGTTTACACATATATTGTAAAAAATATTAACTAAACTAAATGCATAAAAATGTGCCAGTAGTGGGTGGGGTAAATTGACTTCTAATTTAAAGCAAAATAGAGATTCAGTGCTAAAAAAGAGCTTTTTTACGCTTTATGTAACTCAATGAATTATAAACTTAAGTGCATCTTTAAAAAGTACATCAATAATTATTCACACAAGCATGACATTCAAAAATGAACATCAAAAACGTATATGAAAGCGCTACAATGATAATGTTCGATTTTTTTTTTATATAAGCTACCTGTTCCAGATTGCTATCTTGCTATCTTGGAAAAATGTAATCTATAAACATTGCTCTTTTCAAAAAGTGATGGTAGAATTTGTCCCTTCGTTTGGTAACAATATCGAAAAATTTGGGTCCTGGCTCAAGGCCTATGAGTGCCAAAACGTCATAAAATATGTGACGTTGTAACGTCGCGTCTAACACCTAACGTTGCGTATAAAAGAGTTCGTGTTTTACCTCTTTACAAAATAACAGTTTATGCCAAATTTTTAACAAACCAACAACAATGTTTAGTATAATGTGCATTATTTTTATAAGCTGTCACACATAATAAGTTTATGACTCAGATCAGGGTGAATTTGTAATAAATAAAATAGTTTCAGTTAATAAACTTGCGTAGTGTTACAGGTATAACTCAGCGAATCAAAATCGTTCTAGGTTGTATGACACATGTGTCATACAAAAGAATATTAAATGGGTGTTCGACACTGCTAACAAGGGACGTTATGTGATAAAATGGTATTTTGTGCTGGTATTGCCATTTTGTAATCACATGGCGACAGCTATCGTCGCGTGATATTTGTGGTGGCAGGGATTACTGGATACAATATCACTGCGCGGAGGTTGGTATTACACATGTGTACATATAATCGAGTATTAAATGGGTGTTTGACACTGCTAACAAGGGACGTTATGTGATAGCTGTACATTCGTGGTCACTTGACCAATTTACAATTACATTGTAAGTCGACACTGGTCAATTTTTCTCACATGAGAAGAAGATGTGGCAAAGAGCATGTTACTAGTCAAGGTCTGTTTCAATATCTTTAAAAAATTTAATTTTTTATTGTGAAATAATTGGGTTTTGGAATAAGGTTAATAAACCGCACACTATCCACATCTGATTTATGATCCCAATCAATGTTAGTGGAATTGTTTGGTCAAATATGTGGAACTCCTTAATTTTACGTATAGCACGTTCAACGTGTATCCTCTCGGCCGCTATACTTTGTGTTGTTAACACATCATTGTGTGACATCTGTCCAACTTGACCCAGAAATGGTGGAATGTTCGGCGAAACACCGCTTGGTAGAAGAGGTCTGATATACTCAAAACCTTTATCAGCCATAATGCTGTCCCCTTCATCAAAAGGCAATTTCAGAAATCCACTTCTATCAGTGATGTCCTTATCTGCAATGCAGCCATTGTACAGTTGGGACATAAAGCACACTGAGCCACCAGGGGGTCACTCTCTAGGACTCGAGGTTCTCTTTCTTCCTGTCTTACCAGTGTTAATAGCGGCCCCTTCACTTTGACGCATCACCACATTTTCACCATTATCACCAGGATCTAACAGTTCCAATACAAGATTAAAAACTTCTATCGAAGGGAAGCCTGTGTAGGATATAATATCCTGATCTGTTGTCAAATGTTCAACACGAAATAACATACTATCTCCCAGTGGGCACATGACGTCAATGTGACGTTGTATCCAACGTTGGGCTATGACGTTGGATTGACGTTGGATTTTGGTTGAAAATGAAAGTCAGGTAGACGTCATATTCCGACGTTGATACAACGTCAAACCCCGACGTTGGATTGACGTTGGACTCTGACGTTGATACAACGTCAAATCCCGACGTTGGATTGACGTTGGATTATGGTTGAAAATGAAAGTCAGGTAGACGTCATATTCCGACGTTGATACAACGTCAAACCCCGACGTCGGATTGACGTTTGACTCTGACGTTGATACAACGTCAAATCCCGACGTTGGATTGACGTTGGATTATGGTTGAAAATGAAAGTCAGGTAGACGTCATATTCTGACGTTGATACAACGTCAAATCCCGACGTTGGATTATGGTTGAAAATGAAAGTCAGGTAGACGTAATATTCTGACGTTGATACAACGTCAAATTACGACGTTAGATAGACGTTGGATAGTGAACACAGATAATCTTAACACATTTAAATACATTTATTCAGTGTATAGACACACAGTACAACAACCGAATAGAACCCCACGGGGCAACGACAAACTAATTCATTCCATTCAACTGACCCAAGCCGAGTTGTGTTTACACTATGAATAGTACTTCTACAAGAAATGAACAAAATGGCGCCAACTTGGCCAAGATAAACAATGAAAATTTGTCATCACGTTTGGCAGATGCATCGCTCCCTCTCTATATATAAGTCTATAGCAATAATTAGTGGTATAATACCTACATAGAGTATGGTCTCGTCGAGTTGGTTGATTTAAATATTGATATTGGCGTACCCACAGATGTGTTTAGATTACCCAACGAGATGAGACCAAACTCTAATTGATTTGTAGCATGTCTATTTCATGTGTCTGCCATACTCTAACTTCCGATAACTGGTATTTAGAGTACACCATTTATTCTGACAGAGTGTTATTTTCTAATACACCAGCACTATACAGCCTAGTTTGAAATATCTCGTTATATTCAACGATATATCACTGTAACATCTGCAACGTTCGGAGGATAAGCAAGGCAATGCGAAAGATATCACTGTAACGTTTGTAACGTTCGGAGAATAAGCAAGGCAATGCGAAAGATATTCACTGTAACGTTTGCAAAACGTTAGGAGAATAAGCAAGGCAATGCGGAAGATATTCACTGTAACGTTTGCAACGTTAGGAGAGTAAGCTAAGCAATGCGAAAGATTTCAGATGTGTGCTTATTTTCACATTTTAGGGGTATTATAGAATAGAAATATAACCTCGTTTACGGTGAATTATCTTGTTATATATCACGCTTTCTCGTTCAATTGTAAACAATAATTTCACCCTTCGGGCTCATGAAATTATTGTTTACAATTGAACTCCAAACCGTGATATATTACACTATAATTCACCGTAAATGATGTTCTATTTATTAATAAAACAATTTACACATGTGCAAATACAAAGGGAATTTCAGTGACCGTGCTACAAAATTACATATAACACTAATATATTTTTTTCAGTATACATAACATGTAGTCCATTGGAATATCGACAATACCATTTTAGTAGAACATACAATATAATGTAATTTTAAGAGTTTATCACTAAGTATCGGAATACGTAACTCATTTATACACATTCTAAATACGTCTCCGTGGCCGAATGGTTAATTAACGACGTTGCGTTGTAAACCTTCGCCTCTCACCGCTACGGGTTCGAATCCCACTGGGAGCGCGACTTGTAAGTGAGGGAGTGTAGATTCTTACGGATGGCGGGAGGTGTACAATACTGGTTCTACCCAGGAAAAGTGGGTGGTGTGCCTCCACCACAAAACATCGACCGTCATATTATAGGTTAGTGAATTTGTATGGCTAAATATTACTTGGAACGAGTTGTTTTGGCAAAGGACGACGACCTGCGAAGCGAGTCGTCCTGCGTCAAAACAACAAGTTCCAAGTAATATTTAGCCATACAAATTCAATAACCTTTTTATTGTATACTTTCATATTGTTTTTGATCAATGTTAATTGTATGACTATTACTTTTCATTGTATTTGTGTTATTTTTATAGCTTTTGATGGAATTCCTATCTTGCCATTCAGTTTCATTTTGTGTGGATGATTATTTTGCGCGAAAATGACGTAGACGTCGGGTGACGTCATTAAAAACATCAAGCGAATTTCTAAAGTTTGTTTACCATTCGATAACGTTAAAAACAGTGGGTGAGTGACCATTTGAATTATTTTATCAATTTTTGCCATAAAAGGTTGAAAAAAAACACGTATTTTTTTGTTGACACTATAGGAAGGATTCCGTTATTTTTATTTAAAAGTAGTTCCTTATTTCTATTTCGCGGCTCTTAGCAAGCACGAGCAAAAGTTCCCGTGCAATATCAATTTGTGCAATATCGTAGAATATTGCACACTTAGCTCAATGCAAACTAAACGGGCCAATATGAAAGTATACAATAAATAACCGTACATGTGTTGAAAATGACGTAAAACACAATACAAACAAACACATTCTGAAACATGTAATGTCATTAGTAACCACGACCCTGACTATTACGTAACAGCTTATACAAATCAAAATTCTAACGTGTATTAAAACAAATAATCCACCGAAAAACTTACGTAAGACACCATTCAAAAAATAAAATAAAATATTGTTTATTACCTCAAATCAGATTTGAAATGAAGGGATTAACAATAGCTTTACAGGTATGAAACCACCAATTAGTTTCCCCATTGACCACCAATTATTTTCCCCATTGACATCAATGTTAAAATGTCACATATTAATGATGAGCTGCAACTTCACATCAAGTATGGATAATGCAGCAGTGGAATTTTCGTATAGAAAAACTAGCTTTCCACTTGAAAAATCACCAGATGTGATCACAAGACATATAAGAAAGTTCTTGTTTGTTTACTAAAAGCTCTGGCTAGTGAGAAAGATATGTATACAGTGCTGGTTTTACCCAGGAAAGACGGGGTGGTCTGCCTCTACCACAATATAATCGACTTTCATATATGGCCTAACATGTGCTAAACTTGTAGTTAAACACCATTCAAACAAATGTTTATGTTTATCAAAAATAACTATATACATTTCATGACAACACCAGAAAATTGACCAGCAGTCAATGAAATACGACCGCGTGCAAGTGCTATCATTAATTCACGATCATATATATCCATAAGTCATTTACAGATACATACAATTCGATTTATGGAAATAAATATTTAAATGAAATATGGATTTCTTAAATTAAAATATAATACAACCATAACTGATGGTGCATTTATAATTTCAGTTATTGAAATATGCATATCCCTCAATCGATTATAAGATATCTATAAATAATTAATGATATCCATAAATAATATATTGTATTAGCTTTTTGTATATCTATAACGGAAAGATCTATATCTATAATTCGTTTATGGATAGATATCCATGACATTCGTTTATGAATATTAATCCATTACCGGTGAATAAATAATAAAACGACGCTCCATATGTGTCCAACTCCGCTCACATATTGACGGATTGTTTTTAAACTTTAAAGGACGTATTACATTAGCTATGACAAGTGTGTTTTTTAAATGTAATATCAATTTCTTACGTTTGTCTTTACTTAAACTGTTATGCTGATCATTTCCAGAGAAGCACATGACGATCGATATTGCACTGGAGGCATTCATCAGACACATTCCTTGTATTATAGGTCTTGTTATTTGTTTAGTAACGCATGCTTAGCCATAATTCAACGATATCTTTTCAGGAAAGTGGTCTGATGGAGTGGTAACGTCACCTTAGAGATAACATCTTTAGACAAACCCTAGACTGTTTGAAATCGAATGTTCCATCTCTTCTGTATACTCTGCAGAATAACGTCGTTTATGTCGGTGCTTCAAATCTAGATGCATGCACTGTGCAGGCAATATTTGTCGGCAGGCAGTTTATTTTGTTCTACAATTAATTCTGTGTCAGTTTTTTCCTTCCACCCCCGCCAAGTCTGTCGGGAGCATACTTCAGGCAGTGGCCCAATGCCAAATTAATCTCATGCTCCGTTGTGGGCCTGGTGGCATTCCCTTTCATCACGCTTTCTGTAAAAATATATATGAAAGAATGAGATAAGAAAGGAGATTACATGCAGAAGGCTGAAGGCAGAATGAAGAATTACAACTAGTGTAGATTGTACTATTATATTATAATTTATATACTTTTATTTAAATGTTTACATATGGAGCAAACTGAAATGCAGGCCACTAAATTTCAAATTGTTTAAATCCACCAAAACTGAAGTACGAACATTCTCAAGAATCTTAGATTTAGCCTGCATCGCAGCATGTATTCTTTGAAGTTAGTGTTAATGTTAGCAACAGATGACACCAAAAAGATACCCATCATACAACAAAATCACATGCCATACTTAAGTAATATTGAATTCTATAAGTGTAAATGTTATGACTGATGAGCTTTAACAATGGCCTACCAGTAACACTGTAAAATACTTAAGGGACACTTTGGTCTAGAAAGACTCTGGCTCTCCCCTTGTCCTGTGTGTCCTCATCTTCAGTTTCCACTGTAGTTGTTTGTTCACACTCTTCGCATTCGTTCCTGATGTCTGAAAAAGAAAGCCGTACTCGATAGAGTTACTAATAAGATCAACATACTATACTATATCTATAGCCAACTGGCATTTTTTGTAATAACAAGGGTGTCAAAATTATGCTGAAAATGTAGGAATATAGGACAAGTTTAAAACAAATATAGGAAATACATTCATGTATTCGGTCAAAACCCGATTATTCGTCTTTTACGACATGCCAGGACGGAGTAACTGTCTTATTCTTCATTTCACAGAGCCCGCACAGAGGTAACGAATAGAACCTTTTATTGCATCAGCTCATCATTTTCATCAAGACACTTAAGTTTACATAAGAAAGACATAGACGGACTTGGTAGACATATCATTTGCTAGAACGGAGGACTGACTTAGTGCAGACCACAACACTTACATCACGGCTTGACAGTAACTAAATTTTCCACTTAATTTGAAAATTATATGTGCAGGAGCAATATTTTAGGTAAAGCGTATAATATGTACACAGTATAATTTTGGGGCAAGTGAGTGTCTAAATATACTTGTCCTCACTAAATATCCACTATCCAGGGCAAGTGACAATTTGACCATAGTTTAGAAATATATCTTTATATGATGATGTATGAATATTCAACTTATGTGTTATAGATGAAATATCAAAACACTATAGACTGTTGTTCCAAACAAAAGATTTTGTCATTTAAAATTTTGCATCCAAAAGTTAGCGTCGAGCCCTGTAGATATGACTTGAACCTCGATATGTCACAGAAATTCAAACATTTAGGTGTTTCTCAACAAAATATAGGCCAGTAAGTATAGGACAGACCTAAAATATAGGAAAAAAATATAGGTATATATATTTATATCTACCGAGTAGACACTGAATTACCTACAGTGCAATCAAGACCGCAATATATCAATATACCAATAATGAATATACCTGATCTCATTATTTCCTTGATCACTTGGTTTTTCCATCATTAGGCTGTCTCCTTGTCCTCATGGCCTTTTGGGCATCCGTCACTTTCGGCCAGCACACCGCGCCATCTGCTATCCAACTGGCTGGCACAACCCCTTCCTCCTCCTGTTCCGCCTCTAACCATACTGCACGGACCCAAGACATTGCTGTAAATGGAACATAAATATATTAACCGTCAATGAACCGAAATAGTCAGCAGCTCTATTAAAGCAATGAATGAATTTTATATATGTTAGAATGATTTTTGTTCTGATTTTATGGATATTTATTATACGGACCAGTACTGACTGACACGGACCAGTTCCCCTTAAGGTCCACGTACTGGTCCGTAAAAACCAGTACTACCTCGCACCCCTTTGATCCCTGACACTATAGCTATAGCGTTCGCACACTGTAGCTAGAGCGTGCGAACGCTTTAAATTATTTTTTCTGCATGTCACCTGATGGGCTTCGTACAAACAACTAACAAATAACCTGATTTTAAATTATGCGATTAATACACTCTTTAAAAATAATTTCTCAACTGGTCCTGTGAATCGTTAAAAATATATTTTTATTGGAAATATTTATAAATTTAGAAAGGTGAAAGGCTGAGCTTGTTAAATTATGGTCAGCAATAATTTTTAAAATTCCTCAAATAAAGTTTTAGAGGGTTGGCGTGGCGCAGTCGGTGGCGCGGCGGATTTGTAACCGGAGGCCCCGGGTTCAATCCTCCGTGCTGCCACTGAATTCCGTCGGTGTGTTCTTGGGCAAGACACTTTTCCTTAGCCTCGTCCATTGGATGGGGACGTAAACCGGGCGGTCCCGTGTATCGGTCTATGATCCAAGCACGTTAAAGAACCATAGGAATCTATTCGATAATAAGAGTAGGGCAGGTTCCCGGATTCCTATGTATCCTTCCCCTCTCTCTGGGGCGGCTCTAAATAACCTGTACTGTGTTGATGAGTCGTTCAAACAACATTCAATTCAAATAAAGTTTTCATTGCAGAAGCATGCGTATGTCTAAATAATTTGGACTAACACAATGTGCACAACTTCATGCAGACTTTCAATGATAACATGCAGCTATATAAGGCTCTTTTCCAAATCAGGGGAAGGGGCCCAGGCCCCCAAATTTGATGGAAACGAGCACGGAAAGTAGCAAAAGGGGAAGGAAAGACCTGGTGTAATGTCCAATACAGGGGAAAGCTGAATGATTTTAACGAAATTTTGGGAGGGGAAGACGCCCTATAAAGTGCCCTAGTAAAGAAGGGGAAAAGGCTCCGATTTATTCCGAGTTCGAATCCGACTGAGGCCGAGTCATGAAGGTAATGGGACACAAGGGACCATGGACAAAAGGGACCAGACACTTGGGACCACATTTTGGGACAAAAGGGACCACATTTTGGGACAAAAGGGACCATTCAAAAATTAGTTAAAAATGTAGATTTACATTGATAATAGTTGTGTATGGCAATGGTAAATATCATAATTTGATTATTTAAATGATAATTTAAAGGATAACTTGAACTCAAGAATATCATTTGATGGCCAATTATTCAATAAAGTTATAGGTTAAAATGTTCATTCTTTTTCCAGAATTTAAGTTTAATTAATTAAAATCAACTGTTCATAATATTAGATCTTATACTATTTAAACATGATGGAGTCTACTATCATGTGTTTATATTCATTGTAAGTAATTTTCATGTAATTATTAATTAGTGTATGCAGTTTTAAGGCAGGAGAAATTTTGAAGTTGCTAGATATATCATCAGCATTTATAGGTATGTAGGCTTGGTATGAAAAAAACAATACACCAGTTTGTAAAATTAACACCTAATAATGCGTAGTTAATTGTCATTAGTGGAAACAATTAAAGAATTCCAACATCTTTAATTGGCGACAAGTGTATTGGTATTGTTGATTAAATACAATCACATATTAAGTTATTAAGTTATTAACACCTTAATGCAGACTTTAATT
Source organism: Cyrtodaria siliqua (assembly GCA_037043455.1). Classification (NCBI taxonomy): domain Eukaryota; kingdom Metazoa; phylum Mollusca; class Bivalvia; order Adapedonta; family Hiatellidae; genus Cyrtodaria; species Cyrtodaria siliqua. The sequence continues at coordinate 148,960 of JAWPHD010001628.1, forward strand.
GGTGATATTTGTTCAGTATTTAGAATAATTTAATTTAATTCAATAATTTAATTGGTGAGAAAAACAAGCCGCATGCATTTGAAAATAGTATTTCAATTTCATTTGTAGTATGTGCCTATGTGTGTGATGTGGAATTATTTGTTTGTGAAATTGTTCCCATAATATGGATCTTTTAAGGATAAGGATATTTAAATCCAGGATTTTTTATATAAAGGTATGCAAAAACAACAATTATTTATTTGTTTTACTAGTAGTATACATATGTCATTTGTGAGTTCTTATCATATAAATTGTTTAAATAGCCATTTCATGAAGATAGATAACTGATTGCATTTATAATCCAGCTTCTTAATTAAATGATTGTATAAAAATATGAAAATAAAACTATGGTCCCTTGTGTCCCATAATGTGGTCCCTTTTGTCCCAAAAATGTGGTCCCAAGTGTCTGGTCCCTTTTGTCCATGGTCCCTTGTGTCCCATGCATATAAAATGTGTAAATAAATCAACCAATACAGAGCAGAACGAAATATGCATCGAAATATCTGTATATAACGAATAAATAAATACCTGCAATTAAAAATCCTGCACAAATTATCGTTGTTCGTTGTGTGAATGAACACTTTAATTGTTTGTTTCTTCTCAGCTTTCTTGTTTCCGCCACTTTCAAATATGCAGAGCTAGACTGCGAGTTTTCGAATAATAATTTAAAAGTTTAAAACGGAATATTGTAAGTGTTTAAATAAAACACTGAAGAAATAAATCTTACTGGTTGAAGCAATTATTGTTTTGTTGCACTTTTCTACGCGAAACTCACATACAATGTTCAAATATATTATGCGCATATGCGCGAAGTGAACGCGTCATATTATTTTCCGCCAGAAATTAACGACACCTAGCGGATCCGAGAGTGAGCGGCAAAGGGGAGTAATAAAGTTTCGAAACAATTTTGATAGAAAAACTCAGTTCGTAACTCTGTTCGTCAATGGAATGTAGAAAACATCATGTGAAAAAAGGTTTTCACGACTACATTTGTGTTGTCATATGTGCGACCGAAATCCAACGTCGTTACAACGTCGTATCATGACGTTGTCCTGACGTCGGATTTCTAACGTCGGATAGACGTTGGATTTAGGTCGCCGACGTCGCGACCAAGATCCAACCAATATCCAACGTCACTTTGACGTCGTGTGCCCACTGGGCTGCATACTTCCCCAATTGTATTAATATTTCATCTTTCATCTTAATTGACGTTTCAAGTTCATTTATTTGGTTTTGAAGAACTAGGGATTGCAGTTTGTACATAGCAAATCGTAAAGTCTCTTCCACAGAGATGACAGATGTTGAAAAACATGTATCAGATGAAGTTTTGATGCTCAGAGTTGAATTACATGTAGTACTAGCTTTTGAGGTGACTGGCGTAGTAGTGTACAGTTTAGTATCTATGTTAGCGACAAACAAACAACTTCGTTGTGTCTCTCTATGCTGTTGGAGTTTGTTTCGTGGTCGGTCATGTTTTGGTTTGGTGATATGAGGGATTTCATCCCAGCATGATAATTTGCTTGGAACTGCATCTTTTTTCAATGCTGGCCTTGACCACCAATTTCTGATATAGTCATCATGCTTGAAGTGCAATGAGCACACTACTTTACTTTCACTCAACTGAAATGATACAAACAAACCTCCATGAAACTGGGCACAAAAATCTCCAATAAATAAGGGACTAACATTAATATTGAGATTTATCTCATAACTTACGAAGTGGGAGTGGACACCATTCTATATTTTCGATATACCACTAGTTATATAAGTATGCAAATAAGTCTAGTATGCGCTGTTAAAAAAAAAGATAATGACTATGATCCAATTCCCACGGTTTATGTCGGTTTCGTGACAGGCAAACTGCAATAAAAGTCGATATGTGAGTTATGTGATAAATAGAATCTAACATTCGTTCTCATTCATTATTGAATTTATTAAACTCGTTAGCAAAATTTATATAATGCTAGGCAATAGCCTCGCATTATATAATTTTGCCAACTCGTTTAATAAATTCAATAAAGAACGACCACTCATTAAGATCTTCTATATTCTACATGGATTTGGAGACAAAACTATCTGATACCATAAAATCGCCCTTCCTAATAAACTCTCCCCTTCCAACCGTTTTAGGAAAAAAACATATTCCAGCTAGGTCTGCTAGTTTTGAAAAACGTTCACCCAAGCATTTTAATGTTAAAAATTAATATGCACATACAAAATATTTTTTTAACGCCCCCTGGTTGCGTTTAAACGGGAACATACTGTAAATAAATTAAAGGGACACATTACAATCTTGAGATGTACACATATATCGGGTTTAACGTTGACTATTAACAGAATGCTGTATCTCTTTTTCAAACAATATGAACAATGGGCTAGTGAGTAGTCACTCTTAGTTATGTGCGACACTTACTGTAGCTGATGGGGTCGTAATGTTGTATCGGGTACTACAGAAAGGGTACCCGGGGTACATTTATGTATACAGAAACGTACCCGAAAATCATTGAATTCCAGAACGGCCCCCAAATATACAGAAACGTACGGTATAAACCTTAAACAATACAAAACGAATATACAAGACACGGAAAACAGACAAACAAGACAAATACAATACAAAACCCACGCGGATATATTTCATCATTTTAAACATAATATATACCCAATACCCATCGCGGGTATTGGTGTTAAGAACCATCATACAATACTCACTCACTCACTCACTCACTCACTCACTCACTCACTCACTCACTCACTCACTCACTCACTCACTCACTCACTCACTCACTCACTCACTCACTCACTCACTCACTCACTCACTCACTCACTCACTCACTCACTCACTCACTCACTCACTCACTCACTCACTCACTCACTCACTCACTCACTCACTCACTCACTCACTCACTCACTCACTCACTCACTCACTCACTCACTCACTCACTCACTCACTCACTCACTCACTCACTCACTCACTCACTCACTCACTCACCCACCCACCCACTCACTCACTCACTCAATCACTCACTCACTCTCACACACTCACTCACTCACACTCACACTCACACTCACACTCACACTCTCACACTCACACTCACACTCACACTCACTCACTCACTCACTCACTCACTCATGACGAACATGTATTGGTCAATATACACAGACTGGACATTACATGCCAGTAAACGTAAACATTAAAATCCAGCAACGTAAACATTGGAACAGAATATAAATACTTTTAATATAGCTCTCTTCTAGTACATTAGGTTTCCGATACGTTGTAGATCATGTTATCTGCGTGTGTATATATGACATATTATACACATACCATGCATGTTATCGGTACATTACGAAACATAAAACAGATTAGTTGTAGTGGAACGTTTATATACATTAAATCTAACGTTCATTTTATGTGTTAGATCTATGCATAGACGCTACAATGACTGGACCTAACGTGGATCACAATTTTCTCGGCAAGTCGGGGCTGAAGGTGTCGAACCTGTGTTTGGGATGTATGACGTTTGGACAGGATCCTGCAGGTGTATGTACCTAAATAAAAATAATATGTAGTATTTTAATACATGTTTTAAATGTGAATTACCATGAATATAACCACTGACATATCTATGCATGTATATGTTTGCATGATGCAATTAAACATTGTTCAGTTATATCGGGAAGCTATCCACTTTTAGAAGTGAGCTCAATTCTTAACTTTATAGTGCTGCCACACTGGAATACAAAGATGTAGATATTTAACATGATACCCCACCCAATCACAATGTTTTGACACCGTGACAACCAATATTAACACTACATGTATAAGAGAGCTACAAGCTAGTTCAATGTTTAGAACATCGTTTGTGTGACCCGGCCGGTAGTGAATCCTACGACCTCCCATAAGGGAGACGGACACTCCAGCACTACGTCTACGCCAATGACGTGGAATTTGATTCAGTTTAACGGAAGAGATAATATAAACAGTGTAATTTGATATAATTGCATATAAACAACCCTTAATATCCGTAATGATATGTGTTTATAGAGAAGGTAGACTCTATTTTGCATGACTAATACATACTACTACCACTGATACTATTACTACTACTACTACTACTACTACTACTACCACCACTACTGCCATTGCCACTGCTACTGCTGGGACAATTCAGCTGACTGAGTATGTTAGGAATTGTAAACCTTTGAGGGTCATTCAGAAGTACTCAATTGACAGTTATCACGTTGAAACAACACGTTTTTGTCTTAAGATGTTGAAATGCAACCATTTTATGATATAAGGAAAACTTATTTTATTAATGTGAAATAATGTGAAATAAGCCAAAATCACATGTATTAATGGAAAAAAATATAATTTCTAAACAAATAACTTAAAAAAAACGTAATGCAGCAAGCACATATATCATTAAAATCATATCCCTTTTTTGTTGTTGGCATAATAACACTAAATGACAAAATCTCCATTAAAACAATATACAAATATAACAAAATTAATACATATGAATATGTTCAGGTTATAAATTATAGCGTATGATCCCACTACCCACCCTACCAAAATGAAACCAAGCAATCACCCATTCGTCCATCCATCAACCCACTACCCGTTCAGTTTCATTTAACTTTCTATCCACTAATTCACTCTTCCAAAAACATTGTACCATTATATCATTTCATAACTTATTTTTTTAATCATAATCAGCAAACTAGTCCATTGTTATAAAATAATTCATCCTGTCACTAATTTATCAATCACGCAATCGTTTAATCAGTTTCAAACATTAACTCATTTATTTTTCATATTAATATGAATATATCCTAACTATTATTGTTTTCCAATTTGCACACTGTTATGTTTCTTCCTTTTACACGTGTCTCATGATTAATACCAGTGACATCTCACAATCAATGCTAATGCAATGCAACCAATTATAGTTATTTAACATTCAAACATTTTTGTGAATGCCCCTCATTGCGAAGATTCTGATTAAGAACATGACCTGGATCAATACAAATTAAGGTAAACAATTTTAAGATCAGGCCAGGCCAGGCCAATGAGGCCGGGCTAGTTAGGCCAAGGCATTTTTCAATATATACCCACGGCTGTTCATTTGACGAACTGACATCATCACATTGATAATCACAAAAGCAGGCCAACTCACTCAGTAATTCTGGTCGTTAACTGCTGGTTCATAACATTAATTCTTAAGCCTCACCAGCACTGTTCATCATTACTGTAGATGCCATTTTCTTGCCAATTTCAAAGGAAGTGCAACGGGTGTCGCACTCTGTGAGTGTCTAAACTATCGACAAGATTCGCTCACATTAACGTTTATAAACACTATCATGTATATGGATTAATCTGGGCAAATATAAATGTTTTCATTGCCAATCTTAAAGAATAGTTTTTCCACACCAAGATGGTCACAGTGGTATACTAGTAATTAAAGTACATCAGTGTTTGGTCTAAGAAGACGAACATCAACACCTTGTTTAGCTTTGAGCTTGGCTGTATAGCAATAAATGAATAATTATGATGGTATTAGTTTTTTTGTGGTTAGATTCAAGATCTGCAATGACAACTACACAGACATATGCTATTTTCAATGGCTGATGCATATAATATTGGTCCTCTCCAAGAAGTTCTAGGGTACTTCCAGCCAGCTGTTTATATACAATATTTCAAATCTCCTTTGCTCTTGCTAATTGTAAGAACCTTTTTCTAGGCATGAATGATAATTTCTTTCGTGTATGTGAGCTGGTATATAAAGCGAAATATTCTTTTCACGTTTCTCACGATTTTGGGCTATTAGGCTTTAATCATACTGGTCACAAACAACATGGACGCTTTTAATATCCATACTTTGGTATACGTATATGCATTGGAAACGATAAGATACATATAACTGTATGTTTGTTTTACTAAAAAAGATAAAAATAGAAAGGGAAAGCAGCATTCAAGGACGACAGTCAACCACAAAACACAAAAACAAACACGCAAACAGACAAACGGGAAGGCAAAAGCTACACAAAATGCAAACGACATCACAAACACAAAAGGGTTGACAATAGGGCTACCGTCTTGGAACGGTCAGTGGCAACAAAGGCCACTGGGGGTGGGGTGGGGGTTAAACCGGATCGAGGGTGCACCAAACATCACACTTACCATACTGTCATCCCATTAAAACAGGACAGTGTAAATAAAGAGACGACATCGGCTGTACAATTTGAATAATTCCATCCCGTCGAAACTGATGCCATCCACTTCATCGATACTCCTTAAAACCGATACTGATGGAATATTTTTGGTTTCATATTTTCCATGATATCGGCCGTGTTGTTTGCAACCATTTTCCCTCATCACAAAAATAACTCAACGGTACAGCTGCATTCTCAAAAGTCATAACGCTTTCCAGTGGGGTATTTTTTTAATTATTGTATGGTCATTAGCCCTAAATATATCTCTTTCTCATTAATTAGGATATCTTTTGATTTACATTTCACATAATCTTTAATTTACTATTTGTCATTGTCGTTTTTAGTAAGGCATCAACAAACTCTTATTGAGCTCCTCCTGTCCTTTGTATACTATTAAACGTTCAGTAAAACATATTTAAGTTGACCTAGGCATTCATTGTCCGTTTGTTCGTTTGAGTGCAATGTACACTGTACTGCATTCATAAGGAGGAGCGATTATAACTTAGTATATACTACTTTTTCTGTGTCATGTAAGCAGTCAGATGTAATATTGGACTGACATTCTGTCCAACGTGGAAGGAACTCTGCTCTGTCATCACAAAACATGTCACATCTACCAAATTTATGCATTAATTTCTTTAATCTCAAACGTCTTAATAACATGATGTTTCGATTCTGATTTTAATGAGATTGTTCAAACGGCAAATTTATTCTAATGTCTACAGTTTACATTTGAATGTTCCCTCTTCATAAACTTTACCGGTGCTCTGGTAAAATACTCCCAGGTAAAATAGTCATACGAGGAGAAATACTTTAGAGTAGTTTGTTCAATCTCTCCCAGAGGCCATTACATTGACCTCTGTCAACGTCTAAGAAAGTAGTCTGCGATCACATGATAATGTGTCACATGACCATAGCTAAAATATAAAAATGGCAACAGAACTTCAACAGCGTGACACCACCAACTATCGGCCGTTGATTGACTTGTCAACAATCGAACGAAACACGACTTATTATCTATATTTTGATATATAGTATAGGTTAGTACTTTAATTTAAGATCTATGTGATATTGGAAAGTGCTGGTAAGCAAATCGCTGTTCTGTTACGCTATGGGGACGACTTGGTGGTGCCTATTTTAAAGTTTTGACGGCGGAGTGATATGCCAAAGTACAAGCCTTTATTCTACCGCAATATAATCCTGAGCTTAATTTACTGTATATTTAAAACTTTCAAGCCGAAAATTGTTTTCTTTGTAATATAAGCATTTCATATGAAGTTAATTCAGAAAAATGTTAGTGTCATAAAGAAATTTTGCATTTCCACCGTTTTTCATCGTTTGCCAAGATTCTTTGTATTTGGTGAGACGTTGACAGAGATGTATGTGCATGCAAGGAACGACAACTCTGGGTAGAGATTGTAGTTTGTTGTGACTACTTCTTAATAATTTAGAATACAATGGAGTTAACATAAACAACTTTACAAGATTACACAAAACTAACTGTATACTAAAATATCACACTGCAGTAGCAAGATGTATTATACTGCAAACATTTTGTTCAGTTTCATCCTCTCTTTTTATTTAATAATTTATTTACAGATGTTAAGGTATTTTGGTTCTTTTTACAGATATAACAGAAATATATACTCTTCTAAATTTGAAGAAGTTGATTTAAAAACCAAAACAAATTTATAATACATTTTAAAATATTATAAGGCTGTAACAAGTTTTTCAAACAAATTGCAGTCTTGACCTAGATTATTGCCTCTTTTGGAAAGTTATGACATGTTTTTATCTCTAAAAGGTTAAAATAAGTATTAAATTGCTAAAACTATGTAAGAATATAATTGTTGAAGTTCCTATTTGAAAAATTGAGCCATTTCAGTACTGTATTTAACGTAAGAAGTTTGCAAAATTTTGCATCTTAAATTTGCTCACATGCTTGAGCCAAACGAGTACTCTGTCAATAATGAAACTTTGAATGAATACTATTTGCTGTGTTATTTGTTGTTTTAGTATTATTTTCCGAATGGAAAGTTCTTACGTAGTCATGTACCATTCGATTAACAGCAGCATATTGTACATACAATATATAGCGGAAATTTCCGAGTTACGTTTCTTTTTCGCTTCAGTATACTTATCTGTTTTAGTTTTAAATAATAAAGACAAAATATTGACAGTCAATATTCGATCTTATCTGACGTCCCTCCATTACAGTTTACATTGACTAGAGTGTACGTGTACAGCTAAAATGTTGAATCAGGTGGCACAGTAACTAGCAAGAACATGTTTACTAAAATTTCATTGAAACTGTACATTGATAAACGTTGTTACCTTCAGCGTAGATAGTTGTTACCTTTAGCGTTAACATGAAAAGTTGTTACATATAGCGTTAGCGTTGTTACCTTAAGCGGAAGAGGTGATTGTTACATTTAGCGGAGGTTGTTACCTTTAGCGTTGGAATTGTTACCTTTAGCGGCGGTTGTTACCTTTAGAGGAAATGTTACCTTTATTAGTAGTATAGATACTGGGGGTACCATGACAGTTTTCCTCACGAAAAACACTCAAACAGTTATCAAGTTGTCTCCAGTTGTCCTTAACACAGAAATGCAAACGCCAAATGGCTATTTCATACTTGATACCAGACCCCTTGCAACTATACAAACTGCTTGATTGCCCTCCGCTTAGGAAGAACTTTACCAAAAACCCCAGTATCTATTAATTTAGTATGAATAATCTCCTTTTTGTAAAAACTAAAATATTTGCAATTCATTAAGCAAAGTCAGACGAAACCGGACGGGAGTCTTCATCATCGCTGCATATATCGTTTTTTACCATGGAGTATTTTACTTATATGCTAATGTATCTTGTCCATTATCTAGTATGTACCTGTTATCATCATAAGCTGACAAACTATTTTTGTTTATTACATAGCTGCTTATGTTATGCTTTTGTGATCTAATAACTTTCATCTTGTGATGAGATTATGTTGCTGTAAACAAAATCTCTTTGTAATTATCAAGCGTTATATTTTGTTTAACAACACACTATTTAACACCTTTGCATTTTTTTGTACTAACCTCATTATCTAACATATACGAATATAGTTATACGACGTAGTCCAACAAATTCAACAATAGGTAAACCACAAGTTTCATCTTTCATTATGCCAAAATCCTTTTTATTATCATTAAAATGAAACTTACTTTTTGAATCATAATCACAATTATCAAAAAGTTCTTTATCCTTGTAAAGGCCCGCATACACATATTTTGTCTTTATTTCGTAGCACAAGGAATCAGTGTCAGTAAATACTAATTTAGCTTTTTTATCATATTTATTTTTGATATAGTTGTAATGGAAAACATACATCAACTATTTTGACAAGTCTTAAATACGCATGCCAACATAACAAGGACGATTTAAAACTAATCGTTCTTTTATTCTGTTTATGGCAAAGAAATTTTCATTAAACAAAATGAATGTCTTGCTGCATATTTTAAAAGGATATCCTCATCATGAGTCAATTTATCATAAATTATTTTTTCTCAAATTTTCCATAGTTTTACCCAAAACTGAATTGTTCATCAGTTTGAAGAAATTCTTTTCAAAAGCATTTTTATCAGCAGTTCTCTTAGCAGTATTAAAGTCTATGTATATCTTTAATCACTTTGATTCATCAAACTGTAGTATTCGGTGTAGTTTTGTTACCTTCAATCCAAGCTTTTTATACAGTTTTAAGTTTTTGTAATGCACAACATACTTTTCTTTATTTTTTAGTGTTGTAACAAGTTTGTTAACTTTACTAGATCCTAAATTAAACCTGTTTTAAAAATTTTCACAATAATCTGCAACCACTCATCTTTTATATTTAAAAATCTCGGGCAAGAGGATAGTCATTATGCAAGTCATGCAGTTTCTTAGGATACTCGATATCACACTCAACAATGTAATTTGATTTTCCTTTTGCGATCTTATTAACCCATTTAAAGTTACCAGTAGGCAACGGTTGGCACAAAGCCCACCCAGACAAGTTATTAGCAGCAAGATATATTATGTAATTGCTTTCTTTTGTCTTGTCATAGTTTTTCATATAGTTATTGTTAGCCTGTGATTATCTGTTTGCAGTATAACTTGTGCCACCTCTTAATACTTTTTCCGCAAACAAATATTGATCAATATCAGTTATTAAATCAAGTTGGATACCAGTCATATTAAGGCATGCATCCGAGGCTTAAACAGGACTACTAAAGTAATGGCAAGGATCTAATTTGTAACAATCAATACACATTTTTCTAATTTTTTCGGAAACGTCTGCAAGCAGCAGCACATCAGTCTTAAGATACAGATCATGATATTCTACAATATTTTTAATCTTACATGTTTTCCATATTTTTTTAGCATGATCATAAACTGCATCTGAAATGTGTTAATCATTTAATTGAGAATAGAAGTTATTTTTTTCAGGTAATTTAGTTTCCTTAAAACGTTTAAAACTGTTCATGTAATCATAAAGATAAACACCTTTTCATTTTTTTAATTCTAGCTTGTCGTCAAAGTATTTTTGCGAGGTGTAATAAAACGAGGGGATGTTTATTACTAAATTATCAAACAATTGAGACATAAACTAGAAAATGACAATAAACACTAAACTTTTTCCTAACATAAAAGCCATGTACTTTTCCATGTTATTCGGTATAACATTTATTTCTTTATTAAACTTTCCGATGTGCTGCATTATAAAGTGAGAATCATATCATCTCAAGTTATGAAACACAACAGGTATTTTTTTAGTCAGCCTGAAATTAATATTACATATATCGTGATCTCTGACTTTTTTAAGAGAGTTTTCATATGCTGCTGTAAGACCCGCGTCGCCTTTTTTGAGAGTTATTACAAAACCACTACCACAAATATGACATGATTTAGATTTTTTGGAATTTAGCTTCTACTCCCGACGACATCACCAAATCTTTCTTAAAATATGTATTCATAGTTTTTTTGCACCGCTTTTCTTCTTCTATCATTTGTAACCAGCAGTTGGTCCTCTGTACGTTACAACTGGTTTTGAATATTGATCATCATAACAACAAACAACCTTATACCCACAACTGCAATCAGTATGCTTTTGATATGCTTCTGTATATGATTTCTTAGGATTGTTTGATGCTGAAGAAATATTTTCGGTTACTGCTTCAAAATCAGCATATATAACAAACGGAACCATTAGCTGCCTGTCGTAGTTTTTTAAAATAAACCTTTTCATCTTTGTTCGGCATTTTTATTGCTTGCTTTCAGTTAAGTGAAAGACAATAAGGCTCATGCTTTTTAACACCCTTTCTAATGTAAAGCACTGCAAGCATGTTTTACAAAACCAAACCATTTTGTTTCCTTGTATGCTGTTTGATTATACATCAAACCGTTAAAGTTTTTTATCCATACATAATGATTTTTTCTTTTTTAGTGATCAAAAGCATATCACACAATTATTTTGCTTTATGTTTTGATATGTACAAAGGGTATACTTGATTATCCTCATATCCAAATATGTTAAAACAAATGTTGTTTTGTTTTCGAAATTTTGGGATTTGTTTGATAGTAACAGGAAATGTTATTCCTTTGTAATTTAGACCTCCGATATGTTTTTATAATGCTATATTCACTCGGGATGTGTTATAACAGGAAATGTAGAAGCTAAGGGGCACCATCTAAAGCACTCGATATCTTCCATTCCATTTTTAGCTCGACTATTCGAAGAATAAGAGAGTTTATGTAATCACCCGGTGACGGCGTCGGCGTCTGATTTGGCGTCGGCGTCGGCTTCCCACATCAAGGTTTTCGTGTAAGCTGTGTTTACACTTCTATATCTCTTACATTTCTTATCCTAGTACAACCAAATTTGGCCATTGATTTTGTTATAGCATTATCTTAAAGGCTGCATAAGCAATTTTGGTTCCTGTAACCCCTGGGCTCCCATGGAACCCAAATCCTGATAGCCCTTAAAATGTGTCTGTTTCACATCAAATGTTGCGTGTAAGCTGTGTTTACAGGTCTATATCTCTTGCATTTCTTGTCCTATCTGAACTAAATTTTGGAATTGATTTCCTTATAGTATGTTGTAAAGGGTTGGGTAAGTAATTTTGTTTTCTGCGAATTCTGGGCTCCCATGGAACCCAAATTGTGATGGGCCATAAAATGTTCAATAATTGCAGATCTAGGTTTGCGTGTAAGCATGTATATATCTATAAATTTGGTTTGGGATTTCTTATAGCATTATGCATCTTACTTCACTCATATTGGGGCATGGTTCCCTCCTCCCCCCAAGCCCCCATTCCCCACTCCCCAACCCCCAGACCTTTTTTTTGTTTACATTTTTAAAAAAAATATTTCTGTGTTGTTTTGGTCGATTCTTACACATATACTCCCATGCCTCTCACGCCCCTCCCCCCACCGCCACTTGATTTTTTTTGCCCCCCTCTCCCCCTGCGCCCCTTCCCCGTCACACCCACACCCCCACACCAAACACTCGAAATTAGAATATTTTATTTTTTTTAAAAACAATTGTGTTGATTTGGTAAATATTTACACATAGCTTCTTACACATATATGTTGCTCCATCTCCCCTATCCCCTGTCACTGCCCCCACGCCCCCCCCCCCCCTCCCACCAGCACACACACACACTCGAAACTATTTTTTATTATTATTTCTTTTTTTACATATTTCTGTGTTGTTTTGGTCAATTCTTACACATAGCTGTGTTCCACCCCCACTCCCCTCTCCCACCCCACCCCACACTCGAAAAGGAATATTTTTATTTAATGTTTATTGTTTTTTACATATATCTGTGTTGTTTTGGTAAATTCTTACACATAGCTTTGTTGCCCCCTCCACCCCATTCCCTGCCTGTCCACCCCACCCCACCCCCTCCACTCGAAATTCGAATTTTTTAGTCAATTCTTACATATAGCTATCTTGTCCCCCACTCCACCCCCCACTCCCCCACTCATGATATTTTTATTTTTTGTTTTACCCTATTTCTGTGTTGTTTTGGTCAATTCTTACATATAAAATCGATACAAGCTAAGCAGTAGGCCTTATTGCCTACTGACCGTTCCAAGTCGGTAACCCTGTCTTCACCACCCTTTCTGTCGTTTTGTGTCTCTTTCATTGTAGTTTCTAGTCCTTGTTTGCAGTACAGCGCTGACGTACGATGCCATTGCGTTCGGACGCTGTGGTTTCTATAGGATCCTATATATCATTTTTTAAAGGCATTTTCTGTAGTTGTTCATGCGCAACATTTTGCGCGACTTCTCTTCTAAAACTTTTGGATGGATTTTCCTAAAAATTTACAGGAATGTTGCTCTCAATGTCTAGTTGTATTTATTGACATATTTTTTTTTATTTTTTTTTTTAATTTTTAATTGTTGTTTTGTTTAATATTTTTTATTTATTTTTTTCATTGTCTTTATAAAATAAAAATAAATGCCAAATTAGAAACATACATAAAATAGGAAAAATATAGCATTTGGTAAAAATTCAAACAAAATTCAAAAACATTAAGCATAATGGTAGGGTTCCAAAAACCAATATTAAATCTCAATATACATGGTGACCTATAATTTTAATAGCATATATTGTCTTACTATATGTTCAAATAAGTGCCTAGGAAGTTTGAACAAATTCTGTTATTAGGAACATAACTATTCTAAAAATGAAAATATACCATTTCTATATAATTTCAGTCAAAACTTGGCTTTTAGCATAGGATGAGGGTTTCAAAAATTCTAAACAAGCATTGGGACCTAACATTTGTATTGCCCCTTTTTTTATATATGTTAAACTATGTGCTTACCAAGTTTAAACAAATTCTCTTATTGGGAACATACAAAAAGAAAGGAAATTGTATCATTATGGGCTAATTTGTGCATAAATTGTGGTAATGGTCTCAACAGATATCTCAATATAGGTTTTACATAAATATGAGCTTTAAATGTTATTATAATTAAATGTTCTTTACTTTAATACAATTTTAACAGAATTGTGACAAATGAATAAATGATTAGACTTCAAAAATGTCTTATTTAGCTATTTCATGGACTTGTTCAACTTTTTGGACAGATTTACATGATGGTGGCATTACACATTATGTTTTAAATTTTTAACAATTATGGTGACCTACCATTATTTTTGAATTTTCTGTCTATATATATAACATACTTACTGTACAACAAGTTTAAAGAAAATCTCTTATGCAGAAAAAAATATAGAAAATGTCTTTAAAAGAGCTAGAAAAGAAAGAAGATAGATTGGAAGAGAGTGATCTCTATAAAAAGTTAGGCGGAAAAGAAAAACTGGTATTGAAAGTTTTAATGAGCGAATTAAAGAAATCAATAAACAAATGGTTGATAACAATGAACTAGAAACTGCTATGGCTGATGCTTCAAAACAAATGAGAACTGCTTTTGCAGCTGAAATAACTCAAACAAAAGAATTAAATGCACAGATAAACACTAACTTTGATGATATCAACAAAGAGTTTGGAGACATTAAAAAGAAGATGGTTGGCAGCAAGACGCTGGAGACTGCTCTCTGGTTGACACTAATAAACTAGAGACTGCTATTGGTGATGTTTCAAAGCAATTGAAAGAAGCAAAGCTTTTGATAATGAAATCGCTTTTCTTAAAGAGCATAATCAAAAGTCTGATAGTCGGAACACAGCAATCCTTGGTATAATTGATAAGTTGAAAGTAAAAGTAGAAGATTTAAGCCGGATTTTAATTCTTGAAGCTACAACAGATGGTGGTATAAGCATTATGACGATACTTCTAATGCAAGGGACATTAGTTGGGTATCGTACCCGACGCGAAAGCCACTTGAAAGAACCAATCGCGATGATTTTCTCGAAGCGTTTACTTTTGTAATCAATCCATTTTTAAAAAATGAGAAATATGTTAAAAAAGCGGGTACAGCCACGCACGTTGTAAAAATTGTAAATCCCGGACGTTATGTAGTTGAAGCAGATCTTACATTTACAGTCACAAATACAGACCTTGGCATAGAAACGTTTAGTGTGTTTAATACTCATGCCGATGAGTCATTTGTTAACCCCGAAACAGAAAATGGCAAACGAACACTAAAGGGAACATTTGCAGCATATCTTCCTAAATTTCAATTATGGACCATTTTTATGACCATGAATTATCACGCTACTCAAATTTTCAATTTTGAAAAATCAAGTTTTAAGCTGTATTACAAAGGTGATTAATTTTATCTACTAATATGTATAATGGAACAAAAAATTGTAGTATCATCAAAAAAAGCGTCAATAATTAATAGCTCAAATGCACAGAGTAATTTCTGTATTTGACACACCATTAATATTAGGCAAGAACAACAAGTCTGACATTGGACTCGATAAAATTATTCTATGACTTACTCATGGAATAATATTAGTGAAGATTTTAATAGCAAAGTGATAAGGTATCACAATGGAACAGATTGGAAAACTATTAGTTTTGCAAATGGAAATTACAGTTATGCTGATATCGATAATTACATAAAAGAAACATTGGCTGTAAAAGGTGATTTAACCGATGACTCACCCAATAAGAATTGAATTTTATTTATCAAGTTTTAAATGTTTAGTTTCCATTCATAATAATTTCATGCTTGATTTAAGAGAATCAAACGTTCACACTTTAATTCTATTTGACAAAGATGCACTTATTAGAAAAACTAAATTTGGAACTGCAAACATAACAAATTCTATCGATACATTGTATATCCACTGTGATTTGATAAGTAATTATAATGTTGATGGATCATATGGGGATGTTATTTATGAAATAAGTACAGCTGATCTCACAAGGTCATATCCTTTTAAAGATGAACCGATAAGGGTTGGGTACTGCGAAGTAAACAAAACGATCATTAACAGTTTTTATTAATATTTACATTACAGATTTCTCTGGTAAAATTATTAATCTCAACGAAGTTCAAACATCATTTCGACTTGTTTTAAAAAAATAATGTAATATATGTTATACGACACTTTTAAAAAAAGTTTATGACACCAGTACAGGAACATATACTGAAGTTGACCGATTAACTGGAGCTGGCATATTTGACATTTTTTCAAAGGTTGACTCAAAATATTTAGTGAGTCTGTGAAAACGGCAGGTAAAAAGGCATTGGAAACTGCTGGTAAACAAATCATAGAGAGTGGTTCTAAGACACTTGGGAATGCAGTAGGAAAAGGAAAAATGGATGCTGATAAGTTAGTTTCAGTTATGAAACCTAAACCAAAAGGTGAGATAATTTTAAAAGAACTTACAAAAGCTGCCGCAAAAGATGTAGCTAAAGTTGTAGCTGATAATATTATCGAAGAAGATGTAAATACAAAAATTAATAGATTACTTTCCGGGAGCGGAACCAAACGTATATCTGTTCATACAAGAATTAAACAATTAAATAATAGAAAATAATCTAATTAATAGTATATACAGATGTTTAGAAGTAAAAATTATAATCAGGGTACGAATAATTGTACCTATTCAATTAGATACTCCTGTAGTGTCGCAAGATGATCCTAGTGGTTGGGGCTAACTCAGGAAAGAATCAATGACGGTGAATGCATTTACATAGGTTTAAAGCAACTTTTAAAATACGATAAATATATATACAATTATCTAAAAAAACAAGCGAATACACAGATGAAATATGAAAAGAATGTTCACATAAACGTTTAAGACGTTCTTAGTATTGTAACAAATACTGAATGTATCGACTGATTAAATACGACACTAAAGTGTTGTTAAAGTTATAACAATGTTGATCTATGATCTAGCGCGATAACTGTGATGCGCGAGAGCTCATGAAGATGATGATGCGCGAATCCAATGGGTGATTGTCATCAAATGCCTTCTATAAGGATTGATGACGCGATATGTAAGAGGATTAACCTCCACTGAGGTTGTGGGTGATGTTCCTCCAGTGAGGACTGATAACGGGCCCACCTTGTGTCCCGGGGATTGTCGCCTCTAAAACCTGGCCATGCTGCGCAGGTAACGAGACCGTCTCCACCGCTCTTTACATTATACGCGGACGCTTAGCTCCACTCCGGAATATCAAAACCCGGATGGCTTATATCCAACCCTGGATGGCTTAGGCTGTAATTATACATACGTTTTAGATGTCGGTTGACAAACATAACAATTTTGCATACTTATCATTACCCTTACAAATCATTATTCAATAATTATATGTAAGCTGTACTAATGATGAGTAGCAATGTATACATATTCTACAACGCCATGTATACGCCATGTACGTCGCTGTTAACCAATGCCCTAATACATGTAATATACAACATTATCAAATCACTCGTATATTACACTCACTGATTTATGCATGCACACATGTATGTCACCTAATGCCCACATTATACAACGCTATGCATACGCGTGGAACATTTATACTAGTCACTCATCTCATTGTTAACTAATGCACCTAATATCCACTGTTATCAATCCAATCGTGTATTACAATCACTGAGTTATACACCAACGTTAACTAATGTACCTATTATACAACGTTATCAAATTAATATTGTTTTACAATTAATGATCAATTACAATAATTACATCTAATAAAGTAAATTCAAAATCATATGCTAGTCTCAAGTTAATGTTTATTGCCTGTGAATTTCGCCGTCCAACTTCTGCTCCAAATAAAGCAACTATCAAGCAATCCCGGCCAGAACTAGGAGACAATGGGTTTTATAGCAAACTTTACGCCCAAACCATTATTTCCCCCGTTTAGTCCGTGACATACGTGGCTAAATTCGCAGTATTAAAATCTACACGAGAGGCCCCTTACACAATTTTGCCGTTTAAGGAAGATAGACCTATACGTTAACATGCATTAGCACAAAACTAAACTTATGACACGGCCTCTCTGGCGGCCACTTAAAATGTGCACGCTTTTACGTGTTACATGAATATATCATGGATATTGTGAATTTGTTTCAATTCAACAATAGATTAGGGTGTAACTAACAGCTTACAAGAGCTATGTACCACCAATACGCTCTATCCGTGACATTTTGTGACATGTAGTATTACCTGGAAATGATACCAGACAAATGAAAAGCTGTTATCAATTTACAATAAATGATAGAAGTTCTCACTTTGATTGGTATAACGCATATTTTGAAATCAGTTTTCAAGTAAACAAGCTTGCTGACGGAGCCGCTTTCGCAGACGCTGACGGAATAACTTTAATTAACGATGCAGCTTCATTAATCAAATTCAAGTAAAGCAAAATGAAAAGATAGTTTACGATGGAAATAATCTTCACAGATGTGTTAACGTTAAAAGTTTACCGGAAATGTCATAATATTTTGTTAAAACAAACGGAACAAACGAATTATTTTATTTAGACAATAATAGCTATACATAATCTCGAAAGGACGAATATGCTTATAATCAGGGGTTTGCTATTCGTCATGCTTACATCATAACTAATCAAAAAGTTGACTCTATAATTCCATTTAACAAATATTCCTTCTTAGAAGGTTTAGAAACCAACATGCTTCCTTCTATTCAGATTCAAATTAGCTTGCAACTGACAGATGATAATATGCTAATTTTCAAATCAAGTGGTGATGATGGTCGCGTAGTTATTAATAAATTAGTTTTGTGGATACCTAGAATGATATTTAACCCAGATGGCATAAGTTAGGTAATGACAAATGACATGACAAAAACAAGATGGACTTACCTTCTTGAAATGATACAAGGAAGTGGAAGTAGCCAAGCGACCGAGTCCGTATTTAGACGGCTGGTGTTAAAAATCCCAAACATGTTTTTATGTATTTGCAAAGGGCCGACAAGAGTTCTTTTCAAATACAAAATCCTTATCTTTTGGATACTTTTAAACTGAATGACGCTGATGCTAATTGCCATTTACAATCAGCTAGATTTGAAGTTGGAAACGGAATTTATTACCCAGAAACTGAATACAGTCATGATATTTTAAGTATACTCAGAGATGTTATTAATTATTCTTACAAATAAAATTATAAAAACACAGGAACTTTTCGTACGCTTCTTGATATGATATATGATTGTATTCATACTAATATCTATGATAAGAGAGATGATTTCAAGTTTAACATCTCTAACTATCCACACCTGGATGGAGGTGTACCTCGTGCTACCTCATACGAGGTGTAAATCTCCCAGCTCATTCCATTTGCTAGAGCGTGTAATGATGTTATAGACTTCAATGATCGAAATCAAGTTATTACAAGTAAACTTCTTCAGCAGGGTTTTCGTTATCACAAACTACGTAGATCTTTCTCTAAATTCTACCGCCGCAACGAGGGCCTGCTTGAAAAGTACAACACCCACCTTAAAACACTTCTGCGACTAGGCATATCACAACCCTCATTTTATGGCGATGTGTTCTATAAACTTCGAAAGTTAAAAGGGTCTAACGAGTTTCCTGACCGCTTTACACATTTAATCAGGAAGTTCGTCAGAAAAGGATATAACCCTTTGGTTTTACAGCGCACTGCATGTTTAGTGATTGACCCCTCTACAGTCAGTCGTTACGTTTCACATTTCACTTGTGCGATGACTGGACTACCTCTTGGGACTCTATGATTGTACCTACTGAAACCCCAATTAAGGGAGGTGGGTGCATGACCTTTCGTCCCTCGGGTTTTCTGGTCGTACCCTAGATTGGTTTTCTCTTTAGCTGCAACTATTATGGTTGTTCGGTACGATTCTGGATACATCCTGAGATGTTTATTATTTTGTATTTGTTTCTTTAGTTAGTTTCCCTGGATGTGGACTTCATTGTTAGAGAATTTCCTTTGATGGGATGTAGTTTTGTTTACATTGTCTTGTCTATTTGGGCGCTGAAGACAGGATAATAGCGAGGATTGTGCGCATATAAAATCTTAAGCTAACCTGTAAGCCTTATTGCCTACTGACCGTTCCAAGTCGGTAACCCTGTCTTCACCCCCTTTCTGTTGTTTTTGTCTCTTTCATTGTATTATCAAGTCATTCTTTGCAGTACAGTGTGGACCTACGATGCCATTGCGTTCGGGCGCTGTGGTTTCTATGGGACCCTATATCTCATTAGACATAATAAAGTGGGTTAAGTAGCTAGATATACCAATAAATCAAAGTAAACAAAAATCTGGTATTATTAATCTTGATGATTATACTGAACCTGGTATACACTGGACTTGTTACTATGATAATTATAACTTCGATCCGTTTGGTTTAAGCCCACCAAAACAACAAGTTTTAGCGTACATGTCTAATATAAAACATAACACTATGCAGTACCAAGACAAAATAAGTGTGCTGTGTGGATATTTTTGTTTATTCTTTATTAAAATCTTACAAGATAGAAATAGTACGTAAGATATTCTTTACAACTTATTAAAACCTTACATTATAAAATCTTTTTTTGTAAACAAAGTTTAGGCTAAACAAAGTTAAGTCTAATCTTATTTATATATGAGTTATTTTATAAAAGAAAAAAATGGTTACTGAAAATATTAATCCTCAGTATGTTTTAGCAAAAAATGGTAGAAGAATGTTAAAAGCAACATGTGCGTCTTGTGGTATTACCAAAACACAGTGTTACAAGTACACAAGGTGGAAATATTGATATTCATAAAGTGTTACTTTCTTTATTGCATAAAAAAGGGTTAACAATTCCTGGTTATAAATATTGCGGTCCGGGTAACTCACTTGATAGCGGAGAATCGGCAAATGAGTCAGATGCTGTTTGCAAAGAGCATGATTATTGTTAAATCGAAAATCCTAGTAATAAATCAATGTGTGATAAAAGCATGCTGGTCGGTTTAAAAACAAGAAAGTCTTAATCACTTAGGGAAAAAATCGCCAAGTATTTAATTGTTAAGCCGGGTATTAGTACTAAATACAAACTTGGTCTTGGAGCATCAAAAAACGAGGAAAGGCGTTGAAATGGACTGAGAAGTTAGCAGATGAACTTCATAAGCCTATACAAAGAAAGTTCACTCAACGTCGTGTGATTGTTAATGAAATTGATAAAATATGATCTGCTGACTTGGTTGATATGCAATCGTTTTCAAAGTATAATAAAGGTACTAAATACTTGCTTACTGTTTTTGATGTATTTAGTAAATTTACTTGGGTTGTACCGGTTCCAAATAAAACAGGTTTAGAAATTACCAAAAGCGTTCCAAAAAATCATAAGTATGGGAAGAAATGCAAATTGCTGTGGGTTGACCAGTGAGTAGAATTTTACAATAAAATATTCAAGCAGTTCCTTGTTGATAATAATATCAAAATGTATCACACGTTTAATTTTGGAAAGACTGTGGACATATTTCACAGCAAACAATACAAATACATATTTAGACGTGCTACAGATGATGGTTGATAAGTATAATAATGCAAAACATCGGAGTATTAAAATGACACCGACTGAAGTAATTGATGAAAAGAATAATGGAATGGTGCATATCAACTTGTAAGAAAAAATGAGAAGTAATCAGATTAAGCCAAAGTTTAAAATATGGGATAATGTTAGAATCAGCAAATATAAAAGAACGTTTGAGAAAGGTTATACTCCAAATTGGACTGAACAAATATTTGTTGTTGATGAAATTCAATATACAAATCCTGTGACATACAAAAAAAAGATTTAAACAACCAAAACATTGATGGAAGCTTTTATGAATTAGAATTGATAAAAGCAAAGCAAGAAATATTCAGGATTGAAAAAAGTAATACGACGTGATTACAAAAAGAAACAAGCATTGATTAAATGGAAGGGTTACAATGAGAATTTCATTAGTTGGGTCCCTTTTAAAGACATTCAAGACAATAAATAAGAACTTAAAAATATAGTATGTATTGTTAATGAAATATTATATATGGAACTTTTTTTAGATTAAATAAGGTCTGCAAAACACTTAACAATTTAAAAGATAAATAGAGAAGAGAATTGATAAAAGGTAAGCAACTCCAAGTAGAATATGAGGTAGTTCGTGATGATTTTATGGACACCAAAAAAAAGCAAAGTCAATAGGCAAAGACGATTGCTGGTTTAAATGGATAATTATAAACGTGAGCTGAATAAAAACAGGGAAGAGCTTCTTGAACTAAAATACAAAATAGCAAAGTGTAGGATAATAAAATACTCCATGGTAAAATACGATATGTGCAGCGATGATGAAGACTACTGTCCGGTTCCGTCTGACTTTGCTTAATGAATTGCAAATGTTTTAGTTATTTACAAAAAGGAGACGATGGATATTTTTCATACTAAATTAATAGATACTGGGGGTTTTGGTAAAGTTCTTCATAAGCGGAGGACAATCAAGCAGTTTGTATAGTTGTGTGGGGTCTGGTAGCAAGTATGAAATCGCCATTTGGCGTTTGCATCTTGGTGCTAAGGACGACTGGAGACAACATGATAAATGTTTGATTGTTTGTCGGGAGGAAAACTGTCCTGGTACCCCCAGTATCTATACTACTTTTATTGTTGTTATAAACATGCTTAATTATGTTCTCTAATTATTTTGAATGCATTTTAACGGCATAATAGAAATATTTACTTAATTGTTCCGAACTATGTTTAGATTGCTGTGGCATAAGGGTTCCAATTTATTAATTGCTGGCAATCTGCAGAATTTTATTTCAAAACTAGCGTACTACACGGATAATAAACATTGAATCTAGCTCTTTTTGGAAACGAGAGTCAATGACACTTCCGAGGTAGAGACAAGGACAAAAACACACACACACACAACAGAGGGTGAGTTCAACTCCTTATTTTTCATTATTTCATAAATCAAACGATTTATTTAAAAAATTGGGGAATGCCATTCCAATTATATGTGTTCAAATATGAGATATAGGGTCCAATAGAAACCACATCGTCCGAGCGCAATGGCATCGTAGGTCCACACTGTACTGCAAACAAGGACTTGACAATACAATGAAAGGGAATTCTCTAACAATAAAGTCCACATCCTGAGAAACTAACTAAAGAAACACATACAAAATAATAAACATCTCAGGATGTATCCAGAATCGTACTAAACAACCATAGTAGTTGCAGCTAAAGAGAAAACCAATCTAGGGTACGACCAGAAAACCCGAGGGACGAAAGGTCATGCACCCACCTCCCTTAGTTCGGGTTTCAGTAGGTACAATCATAGAGTTTCAAGAGGTAGTCCAGTCATCGCACAAGTGAAAAGTGAAGCGTAATGACTGACAGTAGAGGGGTCAATCACTAAACATACAGTGCGCTGTAAAACCAAAGGGTTATATCCTTTTCTGACGAACTTCCTGACAAACCTTGTTCATGTTGCCAATTATTGTTTATTTTTTTGCCTAGGTCTTTTATACGTGTGGGAGGTCTTTGTGTTTTCTTCGACATATCGCACTTTTATGTGCATATTTGTATTTATTCATGCAAGTCCTTGTGTGTATACGTGGATATGAAAAGCCCATCATACAATTATATTCATTACACAGTAGAATTTAATATGAGAAAACATGGCATAGCGACTTTAAGGTGAATTTTGGGCTAGAGCTGGAGTAAATGATCCGGAGATAGGGTCAATGACACGGAGCTAGCGTCAATGCTAAGGTAGTTGATGTACAATGTATAGCGTTAAACTGTATTGGCATAGACCACATTTTGTTGAATCTTAATCGTGATACATCAGAAGACATGTAAAGCACCGAACATGCGTTAACGGGAAGATAAGGTCAATTTTGGGTAAGAGCATGAGTCAATGACACGGAGCTAGCGTCAATGCTAAGGTAGTTGATGCGTTAAACTGTATTGGCATAGACCACATTTTGTTGAATCTTAATCTTGATACATCAGAAGACATGTAAAGCACCGAACATGCGTTAACGGGAAGATAAGGTCAATTTTGGGTAAGAGCGTGAGTCAATGATCCGGTGCTAGGGTCAATGAAACGGAGCTA
Source organism: Cyrtodaria siliqua (assembly GCA_037043455.1). Classification (NCBI taxonomy): domain Eukaryota; kingdom Metazoa; phylum Mollusca; class Bivalvia; order Adapedonta; family Hiatellidae; genus Cyrtodaria; species Cyrtodaria siliqua. The sequence continues at coordinate 173,226 of JAWPHD010001628.1, forward strand.
GCGTTAATGCTAAGGTATTTGTTGTACAATGTATAGTGTTAAGAAAGATACAAATATCGGACAGGGAAAGCAGCATTCAAGGACGACAGTCAACCACAAAACACAAAAACAAACACGCAAACAGACAAACGAGAAGGCAAAAGTAACAAAAAATGAAAACGACATCACAAACACAAAAGGGTTGACAATAGGGCAACCGCCTTGGAACGGTCAGTGGCAACAAAGGCCACTGGGGCTTTAAACCGGTTCTAGGGTCCACCAAACCTCACACTTACCCTACTGTCATCCCATTAAACTGTATTGGCAGAGACCATATTTTGTAGAATCTAAATCTTGATCTGTTAAGCTGAAACATCAGAAGACATGTAAAGCACCGAACATGCGTTAACGGGAAGATAATTAAGTTCTTAAATGTCTTCCTGTAACATATACCTGTGTATATAAAAGTGTATTGCTCACTGATTTAACGGATAATTTCAATAACAGGTCGCAATGTGTTGTAGTTAATGGTGTAATATCAGTTGGTCTTCTGTCATCTCGGGTGTACCACAAGGCATTGTGCTAGGTCCGGTACTTTTCTCGCTGTACATACATGATATGACTAAGGGTATCCAGTCAGAAATTCGACTGTTTGCTGATGATTGTGTGTGTTATAAACACATTAAACTTAAGAAGATCGGAAAAGGTTACAGGAAAACATAGACAATTTAGGCATATGAGCAAGGAAATGGGACATGATGTTCCAGCCTAGCAAGTGTTACTATATCAGAAGACTTAATTTGGAATGCACACATAGGGAATGTTTGCACCAGAGCAAACAGAACCCGAGGTCTACTCAGAAGGAATTTATCAAGTTGTCCCTGAAATGTTAAGGTGTGGTCACACATATCTTAGGGTATGCAGATCGGTATGGGACCCCCATTGTTTAGGTTTCAGGGGGAGCTGAAAAGGGTACAGAATCGAGCAGCTCGATCTTTTTGGTTCAATTATCGTTATCATCCTAGTAGCATGGTATTCGTAATGAGCTTAGATGGAAACCACTAAAGGAACGTAGGAAGGACCTGATCCTGAAGGCCTGATCCTCATATATAAAATGTTAAAAGGCATAGAAAACATCCCGACAAAGGATCTGGTCAGCCCAACAAGGAAAAGTAATTACTCGCCATGAGCTAGCAAATATCCTTATAAATATAGTTTCATCCCAATCACACTAAGAGGTTTGAATGCAATCCCAGCATCAGTTATCGCCTCTGCTGAATGCTGCCCAAACCAGGTCACTTCATTTGTCTGACTGCTCTTCCCGTTAACGCAAGTGCGGTACTTTACATATCTTCTGACGTTGCACATTAACAAAGCAAGATCAAGATTCTATAAAGTATTGACTATGCCAATATAGTTTATCACACATTCAATATACACCAAATACCTTAGCAATGACGCTAGCACTGTGTCATTGACCTTATCTCCGGATCATTGACTCTCTCTCTCTCTCTCTCTCCCACCCAAAATTAACGATATATCCGCTATACACTGTTTTCTGATATTAAATTCTAATACTATGTCATGATCACATGATGGACTTTTCATCTCGGCGTATACACACATCTGACTTTCACGAATAAATACAAATATGCACCGAAATGTGCGATCTGTCAAAAAAGAAACACAAAACTAACAAACTTATAAATGACCGCGGTGTAAACTAAACAATAATTTGCAATACTTTTGCAACAAGAACACATATAATTGGAATAGCATATCCCGATTTTTGAAATAAATAGTTGGATTTATGAAATAATGAATACAAGCGAGTTGAACTCAACCTCTGTTGTGTTTTGTTTTGCTTGCCTAAATACCTCCAAAATGTCATTGACTCTCGTTTCCATATATCTCCAAAAAGAGCTAGAGTCAATGTTTAGTAGCCGTGTAATACACATGGTAATTATATACCCTTATAAATTCTGTATTGAGCCAATTAGTGGTTTTTTGAATATCCGATTTACCTCAAGAATTCTTTGAAAACTTCTATAAACTTCACACGTATTTTATTCTTGGAACACTTTAAATTATTCAAACAGTGTGTCTACTTTCTGAATTAACCCAACATTAAATAACAACTGCTACAAACAGTCACTTTTACTTAATTTCACTTGGACCATATTTTATTATTTCGGATTAACTGTGATCTCTATAATCAATGATAATTGCTATAAACAAATATTAAGATGTCTATTAAGAAGATATGCTCTTTGATCTCCTCATGAACCTAAATAAACCCCCATGATCTCATATTAGGAAATAATACAATTTTAAAAAAGATTGATCACAATATCTTAATTGCTAATTACATATTGAATGAATGATCATATTTATGAAAACACTTTACTATTATTTAATAAAATAGTAACAGTAATAAAATAAGAACAATATACATATTCAAAACAGTACAACAATACACATTTGATTCATAGATAATATATTTGATAACACGAAAACTTCAATTTCAATTATCCTTAAATGTTTAGAAGGTAGTTATCTTCAGCTAAATAAATATGTATAAAGTTCTTCAGATCAAAGCTGTATTTAATAATTTCGAGAGGGGCGTATGTGTTTTCCTCCATCAAAATAGGTCGAATTTGTGATTCTGATGTATGTATGTGTTGCATTCATTAAATCACTTATTTCACGTCCTAAATTAAATATCTTTAAATATCTATACTATGTTAGAAAGTTCATGGTCGACGCTTTCTTATGATATATATGATTACTATTTCTGTTAAATAATAAAGGAATTATTCTGGAGGCCAGGTGGGCCTTCTTCTTTACTACACATATAGTAGGAGGCCAACATATAAACTCGTCCAGACTATATCTCGAGGCCAAAAGGTCGCAAACCCGAAAAGTCGAAGGCGAAACGTTGCAAATCCTAAAAGTCGAAGGCAAAACGTCGCAAATCCGAGATTTTGGACGAAATTTCGGGTTGGCGACTTTTCGGGTTAGCGACTTTTCGCCTTCAGCTTTTCGGGTTTGCGACTTTTCGCCTTCGAGCTTTCGCCTTGTATTAACAACAGCGCTAAAAGTCGCAAAGTCGGAAAGTCGAAATGGCCGCATCCGTCTTCCATAGTTTACATATTAATATTAAATATTTCTGATTTGTCTGATAAAGGGACGAATCGTGATATATAATGATCATATTTTACCAGTTATAAATGACTGCATAGCTCAGGAACATGTACGACTATGTCACTTTGTTTGTTACCATAAACGGCTGCCATAAACGGCTTCTTATGTTTTAATTCACTCTGTTCAAACAAACATAAAACATTTATGATCTATTCTCCAAAATAATTCTAAAACCTCAGGTTTGCAAATTATACCAATAAATGTTACATTCTAAAAGAATAACAAACACTAAAAAGGGTGTTAATTCGCACAGGCAAACATTTATTCGAATTTTAAAGAACGGGTACATTATTTAGAAAAGCTTTAAATTCCAAGATTAAGAGTAACTATTCTTTTTACGTCATCGCTTTCCTTCACATACCCATCTTTAGCGTTTTCCGATCTCCATCTCCCGTGTTTTTTGAACAATCGATCGGAAATACCTTGGTTTGCTACTGCTGTAGCGGATCTTAAAGAATGTAAGCCAAACTTAGATTTTTCTAAGCCGATCATAGACAATTTTTCTAATAAAATGTCCCTAGCTCTTGTGTAAGAGATATGATTTCCTTTCCTTAATACATGACTGTTGTTATGTTTTGTGAAATTAATGTTTCTGAAAATAAATTCTTCTAATTCATGATTGAGATTGAAACGTTCGAAATACATTTCTAAGTATTTAACTGGACACGTGCTTTTATGTGTTCTCGCTATTACGACCCAAGAACCTTTCTTATATTGATCGGTTTTGCCTTTAATAACATGTATCTTGACCTGATATTCGCTAAAAATACAATCTTGGCATCTTAGATTTACAAGTTCATCAAATCTGAAAAAACCAGCGTAACCCAGCAGACACATAGTAATGAATCTCAGATCTAGTGCATTTTCGCCCGAACCAAACATCTTTGTGAGTTTTATCAGGTGTTCGGCAGTGATAGGTTCTTTTGAAATTGAAGGTTTGCTGATCTGTCTAGCCAAACCTTCTTTAACCTGTGTGACTAATTTTGATGAGCATGGGTTAATGACACCTGCAATCTCATGAGCCCATGCAATACTATAGAAAGCAGTATTTAATTTTGAAACTGATAGTTCCGTATCTAACAGAGAAGTGACGTAAAAGCTACGTGTTTGTCCTTGGCTGGAACAGTTTTAAAATTGTACTTTTTGCACCAACGACAAAACCGTTTGAAGCTATAATGATAGTTTTTATAACTGTTTTTGGCTTTCGAGTTTAAAACGAGTTGTGGTAGTTTCGTATATAAGTCGGTAATTTCCGGATGCGCTTGTTCTTCTGCCATATCTTGCCAAATGCCTACGTCAAAAACGTCTGTCAAATGTAATAAAGAGAAAAGTCTAATAAGCATGCATGAAAATGCTATGAAATAAATAACCAAATCGTTTCTGTGTCCTCTGGCGCCGGTTCGATACAATACAATGTAATTACTATATGCGTCGACCCCACGCCCGATAAATATAGATAAGGAAATAGTTTTTGTGTCTGCCCGGCGCCCAAAGGTCCAGTAAATTGGCGTCACACCGGGTACATGTAACATAACAAAATAGTTGCTGTGTAATCCCGACTGCAGATCAATGTAATACGCATTTAAATATTTCTCGCGTCGGCCAGACTCCTGATCCAAAACGTGTTTTTGTGTCCGCCCGACAGCGGATCGATACAATAGAACATTAATACTTTCTGCGTCGGCCCGACGCCGGGTCAAAAACATTTATGTGTCCGCCCGACACCGGATCGATACAAATGAATATTAATACTTTCTGCGTCGGCCCGACGCCGGATCCAAAAAATGTTTGTGTCCGCCCGACACCGGATCGATACAATATAATATTAATACTTTCTGCGTCGGCCCGACGCCGGATCCAAAAAATGTTTGTGTCCGCCCGACACCGGATCGATACAATAATTTTTTTTAATACTTTCTGCGTCGGCCCGACGCCGGATCCAAAAATGTTTGTGTCCGCCCGACACCGGATCGATACAATAAAATATTAATACTTTCTACGTCGGCCCGACTCCGGATCCAAAAAATGTTTGTGTCCGCCCGACACCGGATCGATACAATAGAACATAATTACTTTTTACGTCGGCCCGACGCCGGATCCAAAAATGTTTGTGTCCGCCCGACATCGGATCGATACAATAGAACATTAATACTTTTTAACGTCGGCCGGTCGCCGGATCCAAAAAATGTTTGTGTCCGCCCGACACCGGATCGATACAATATAATATTAATACTTTCTGCGTCGGCCCGACGCCGGATCCAAAAAATGTTTGTGTCCGCCCGACACCGGATCGATACAATAAAATATTAATACTTTCTACGTCGGCCCGACGCCGGATCCAAAAAATGTTTGTGTCCACCCGACACCGGATCGATACAATAGAACATAATTACTTTTTACGTCGGCCCGACGCCGGATCCAAAAAATGTTTGTGTCCGCCCGACACCGGATCGATACAATATAATATTAATACTTCCTGCGTCGGCCCGACGCCGAATCCAAAACATGTATGTGTCCGCCCGACACCGGATCAATTCCATAGAACATTAATACTTTTTAACGTCGGCCCGACGCCGGATCCAAAAAATGTTTGCGTCCGCCCGACACCGGATCAATTCCATAGAATATTAATACTTTCTGCGTCGGCCCGACGCCGGATCCATAAAATGTTTGTGTCCGCCCGACACCGGATCGATAGCCTGAGGATCCATACAATTACAAATTTAGGCTATGTAAATGCTGTATCCGTCAACCGACGCCGGATCCGTAAATTTTTCAAACTTGACGCGACACCTGGTGAAGTACAAACCTAATATTTAAAAAACAAAAACAAAAACACTATCTTTAAAGCTATAAAAGTTCCCGTTTTTGGAGCGCAAACTCCGAATTTCAAAGAGATATCTTTGGATCTAAATAATTCCCTGTTTGTAACATATCGGCCTTGGACTTTGGAACAACATAAGGTTGAACCTTAAAGGCGCAGCGCTATAACTTTGCTATGAAACCTTTCTGAACTAAAGATGCACTTTTTATTATTATTCTTTGCGAAAAAGTTTTGTTCTTTTGCAAAAATAAAACTCTCTTTAATAAATGACTTAGTATGGCCTTCTTCGTTAAAAATCGTAGGCCAAAAAGCCGCGCTCGGCCAGAAAGGAACCACTAAAGTGCCTGAAGCATTGCATGACACTACATGAGCTATGACCTTGTTAACTAAATGAATTGGCGGAACTAGCCAATTATTGTCCGGTACCCAGTCCTGTGTAAATGCGTCTACTCCTTCAGTTTCAAAATCATAAAATTTTGAATTGAATCTCTTAAGCTTTCTATTTTCTGCGTTAGCAAAACGATCAATGTCGTATGGTCCCCATTTACTGTTCAGAAAATTGAAAAAATCCAGACTAACTGCCCAGTCATTGAAGTCTGGAAATTTGCTGATTTTGTCGGCAATCTGATTCATTTCTCTAGGAACCCATTGCATATCTAATTGAATGTTGAATTGTAAGCATAGTTGAAATATGCCCAGTGCTTCCAATTGTAATTCAGGTTTTGTACTGCCCGCCGTAATTTTTCTGGCACAGTTTTGAGAATCTGTGAACCATTTAACTGACTTGTGTTTTAACAAAGAGCCGTAAGCGTTAATTGCTAATTTTACTGCTTTAATTTCTCTGAAAGTTGAACTTTTTACAGCGTCTTCTTCTGACCATGCTTGGTGGAAGATTGAATTGACGCATTCTACTATAAAAGATCCGCATGCTCTGTTGCTAGCATCTGAATAGACTATGGTCTGACAGCGAGAAATATTACACAGTTGTCTGATGTTCAGTTTGTCTATGTTTTTCTGCCAAAATACCAATTCCTCAATACAGGGATCGTTGCTATTTAATTTAGATACGTGGTCCCAAGACAATCTACGTTCAATGGCTACGTATAATGACCTTGTCATAAATCTCGCGATATTGCCAATAACAGGCATCATTGAAATTACTTTGCCAGTACATTTCGCTAATTGTCGTGCACTGATATTGGGCAGCATATTACAAATCAAATCAAGGGTCAGTTTCAGGTTATGAACTCTGGTCTCTGGTAACGAAATGCTAAATTCAATACTATCCCAGCAAATGCCAACCCATGTCAAACTATTAACAGGCTCCCATAATGATTTATCATTATTAATAACAAAACCCGCTTTCTCTAGACTATTCTTTACGAAAGCAGAATCTTTATTGCAGGATGCCTTATCGCTGTTAGTCCCCCATCCGTCGTCTAGGAACATTACAATTTTTAAACAATTAGACCATCAGTACTTTATCATCTCCCTTAAACATTTTGTAAATATATAAGGGGCGCTACTCAAGCCAAACGGCAGAACAGAAAAACAATAGTATTTTCTTTTTTCGCGAAACCCCAGATATGATTGGTGACCATGAAAGATGTCTATATGATGATAAGCGCTGCTAATATCAAACGTATAACAGAAACTACTCTTTTCAAAATAATCTAGAGATGTTCTCCAGTCCTCAAATGTAATTTTTTCTTTCCAAAAGTGTAGGTTTACTTTGCGTAAATCTAAAATTAATCTCTTTTTCCCCATTTTGTTAAAAGGAACGCTTAAAGGGTTCACGATATAAGGCCGAAAAGGTACTTCAACCACGCACCTGTTTTTCACTAAATCGGCAACAGCATTTTCAACAAATTCAGCGTTTTCTAACATGTCTAATGCAGATTTATTAGTTTTAGAAAAAGAAGAAACTGGCGGTTCGAAAAAGGGGATTTTATAGCCATTTCTTAATACGTCTAAAATACCCGGAGTAGCTCCTATACTTTCCCAAAAATCAAATGTTTTGCTTTAAACAACCTTTAACTATATTTGTAACGTTTCCGTTATTTTGATACAAATTTGATTCCTGAATTTCAAAAAATTCTGAATGATCGTTTAATAATATGTTATTAAAACAGTACTTATCATTTATCGTAGTATCTGTTCCTTGCCCTTGTATCCGGCTCTTTTTTAAATTGTGGCAGCCCTGAAGCAGTGGCGGATCTCGGACAGTCCCTCCTGAAGTGTCCTCTGTTACCGCACCCGAAGCATATGTCGTGTTCGGTTGCTGTTCTTGGCCCACGAAAAGAACTGGTCTGTGTGTAGTTGTTGTATGGGCGGCCCGCCGACCCGCTGGGCGTGTTGAAGGGAGACAATCCAGGACTGTGAAACCGCGCTGGTCCGGGGAAGGTGTACGCAGGATTGCGTGGCATGAAAAAAACAGAAGACATGCTGGGAATAATCTTATCTGCATCTTTTGATGTACAGGAAAGCTTGGAATTATTAAGTTTACGTTTTTTCAACACTCTAGCCTCGGCTTGTTTCAATTTCTTTTCGTCCTCACTGTCGGACCCGCAAACAGTAGGGCTTACGTATTCCCGAAAAGTGTCCCAGCCCTCGGGGGAAATATCTGCTATTTTGATCAGTTTGTTTCGTTTTTTCGATAAGGTTTTTGACTGCCTCACGGTGTGATCGATCTTCTAGCGTAGACTGAATGCCTTCCAGGCTCTCTTGAATATCTAGATTAAACTCGAATTGAATTCTATGCGAGTCGGAAGAAAACTTCAGCTTTTTCTCTTCTTTTACTTTTTGAACTTGCAATGCAAATTTTTCTTTAAGTCTTTCAACTGTACATCTAGATAGCTACGAAACAAATCAAAGACCTCATAAGCATCGTTTGAATTTCCATCCCCCGGGGACTTACCTCTGCCTTGTTCTCGCGTCTCTGTTTGCCTTTCCTCTGGTTCCTCCGCTGAATCCATAAGTTAACAGCCCGAATTCTAATTTTGAGAACTTCTCGATGAAGCGACTATACCGTTTGCCTGTCGGATTCGAATGGCAGAAATTATTTCTGCTCGATACACGTCGGCGTATACTCGTTTTGCACGTGCAAACGAGTATACAACTCCCTATAGGAACCGGTTGAAACCTGTATGAACAGGTTCAATGTAACTCGTCGAACTTTAAATTATTAAAGAGACACTCTCATAAATTATTTTATACTTCAATTACCGACATTGAGTAAATATTTTTCCGAAGCCCGATGTTTATGCTATCAAATACATTTATGGTGATCCGGATTTTTTTCAAGTAAACGGTTGGTTTTTCGAACGTTTCTTAAACATTTCTAAACTGTCTATCGTTGACAGTATGTGGTATCTATAGATACACTTGTAAACTATGACTCGACAGTTTAAGTATGAATTCGTTTTGGACCCCGACCTGCGTACACTGTGATTGGTCTTACTATAAACACCGCCCAATAACCTACAAGTATGGCTGCCGTAAACAAAACATCAACTACTATGCTTGCTCTTACTTGCATAAGTTTGCTGATGCTGTTGCGTCAATGGTACTTGGTGCTACATGTAAAGCGTGGCATCCTTGTACACTGTCCAATGGGTACATTTCTATTTATGAACTATTTTCAGTTTCCAACTCAAGCAAATGAGGAGCTATCACATCAGTTACTCGACAAATATGCTGAACTTGGAGGCAACTTTCTCGACACTGCCGACATTTACTCTAGTGGACAATCTGAAGAAATCGTTGGCAACTGGCTGTCTAAGTAAGCTTGTGTGGTTGCTTGTGTTACCTCATGAAAAAATATTAACCCAAGAACTATAAGCTTGATATCAACCCCAAATCCATAATTTTAATATCGACCCATAAAAAGTAATGCACCTGTTGACCCATACAAATAATATTTATATCGACACATACATATGTGTGAGTTGTGTTATTTGGGTGAAAAGGTGGCTTGGTGAGTTGATGAATGGATGGACGGACGGGCGGACTGGCGGGTGTAGGGTAAGTGGATGAGACGGACGGATGGATTGTTCACCTGCGTCCAACATCTAAATACATATCTGTATCTTTGTTTTAGAAATGACAGAAGTAAGTTTGTCCTAGCCACAAAAGTTCGATTTACAACAGACATGGATGTTAATAGTGTCGGTTTGAGCAGGAGACATATCATTGACAGCTGTGAAAAGAGCCTCCAGAGACTGAAAACACCTTATATTGACCTATATCAGGTGGGTGAGATTTGACCTTAGGTAGAAATAAGAAATGTAACATCTGTACCATACGTACTTTTATTTTGAAACGGTAATGTAAACAGACACACGTATATACTTTATATAAAACAAAAGTTATTGTGTTAACGCTTTCATTATATCAGATATGCTCCGTTTTCTACACCATATTTTAACAATTTATTTGCCGATTACGCTTAAAATAAGACATATCTGTACCTCATAGACTTGACGTAAAATAAGGAAAAAAGTATCTCGAGTCTCAATCTCAACGCAGAGTTATCGTTCCTTGCACTCACATATATCTCTGCTAACTACTAAATTACAAGATTTTGGTCAAACCTGTTAAATTGGAATATATTTGCCTGAAACTTAGTTATTTCGTGTATAAATATAATTTTCAGAATATCTGCAAATTAGAAGTTGCAAGATTTGAAATAATGCATGAAAACAATTTAGTTTTAATCGGAACTATTTTACTACAAACATCATACGTTCTTAGGTCTCCTCAATCGAAACGCATATGTAAACATATCAAACCGAAGCTCGATAGCAGAAAATTACTAAAAACAATTAACTTATAGAAATAAAAATTGAAATTATTGAATATAGGTCTATATTTTATCTTTGCAGGTCCCGCAAAAGGATTTATTATATACATCGTCATAACATTTTTGAATAAATAATCACGTGACCTAACCGGTCGCCCTATTTCCTTTGACGTTGACAGAGTCAAATGAGGAACGAGTGTACTCTGGGCAGAGATTGCTCGAGTCATAGTGTTGTATTTGGCCTATTATGGTACTTGGTTTTAATGTCGCAAGATTTACATTTTATTTAGAAGGTTATATATTAGTACAATGTTAGAATCAGGGGATGTAGACGTAGATGTTTCTCACGGTATGATAACTGGTTATAATCAACTGGTTAGAGTAACGAGATCTTGACGTAACTGGTTAGAATCGAGGTATTTTGGCTTAGATGACTTCAGCATTACGATAACAGATTCGAATCACAAGATTTTGACGTAGATGGTTCCCAATATATTAGAATTGGCAATAAAGACTGGATCTCGACGTAGATGGTTTCCACGGTAAGATAAATGGCGTTGATGGTTCGCATGGTATTATCTCTGGTTCGAATCAACACATGGTGGTTGCCACAAAATGATAACAGGATCTTGGCGTAGACGGTTCCCACTGGTATTATCACGGGATCTTGACTTAGATAGTTTCCACGGCATGCTAATTGGCGTTGATGGTTCGCATGGTATTATAACTGGTTCGAATCAAGCGATCTTGACGAAAATGGTTTCCGTAGTATGATCACAGGTAAGAATCACTGGATGTTCCTATGTATGATACCTGGCGTAGATGGTTCTCATGGTAGGATAACATTTTAGAACCACGTGATCTTGATGTAGATCGTACCCAATGTACGATAAACGGTTAGAATCAAGATATCTTGATTTAGCTGTTTCCTATGGTACGGTAACTGAAAGTAGCATTCAAGGAGGACAGTCAACAACAAAACACAGAAAGAAACACGCAAAAAGACAAACATTAAGATCACTGGTTAGGGTCAGGGGATCTTGGCGTAGATTGTTCCGACGGTATGACAACTGGTTAGTCACGTGATCTCAAATATTGATGGTTTCCTCAAAATGATAACAAAATGATAACAGGATCTTGACGTAGACGGTTCCAACTGGAACTATCACGGGAACTTGAATTAGATAGTCTGCATGTTACGATATCAGGTAACAGTAACTGGAGCTTAACGTAGATGACTCCTATGCTAGACTCACAGGATATTGGCGTAGATTGTTTCAACAGTATGATAACCAGTTAATATCTCGATCTTGATGTAGATGGTTCCCCGTGTTTGGGATCTGATAATAATCACTGAATATTGACGTAGATGGTTCACACTGGTTATAATCAGGTTATTTTGGTGTAGAATCTTTACAGGTTATAATCGCGGATCTTGAAATAGATGGTTCCCATGGTATGATAACTGGTTAAAATCAAGGTATTTTGGCATAGATGATTTAAACATTATGATACTTGGTTAGAATCGCGGGATCTTGACGTAGATTGTTCCCAGTGTATGTGGAAACAGGTTAGAATGGCGATATTTTGACGTAGATAGTTCCCAATGTAATAGAATTGGAAATAATCACGGAATCTTGACGTAGATGGTTCCTATCCTATGGTATGATATTTGTCGTAGATTTTTCCCAGAGTATGATAACTGGTTAGAATCACCGGATATTGATGTAGATGGTTCCCAACGTTTTATAACTTGTTAGAATCACGAGATCGTATAGTAGATGGTTCCTACTGTATAATAACATTTTAGAATCACGGGATCTTGATGGAGATGGTTCCCAGTATATAATGAATTGTTAGAATCAAGGGACCTTGACACAGATGGTTCCTATGTTATTATAACTGGTTCGAATTACGGGACCCTGACGTAAATGATTTCGTGGTATGATAACTGGCTAATATCATGGGATCTTAATGTAGATGGTTCCCCATGTATGATAACTGGTTAGAATCACAAGATATTATAGTAGATGGTTCCCACTGTATAATAGCATTTTAGAATCACGGGATCTTGATGAAAATGATTCCCAGTGTATGATAAATTGTTAGAATCAAGGGACCTTGACGCAGATGGTTCCTGTGGTATTATAACTGGTTCGGATTACGGGACCCTGACGTAAATGGTTTCGTGGTATGATAACTGGCTAATATCATGGGATCTTGATGTAGATAGTTCCCCATGTACGATAATTGGTTAGAGTCACGTGATATTGATGTAGATGGTTCCTCATGTTTGGGATCTGATAATAATCACGGATTTTGATGTAGATGGTTCCCATTGTATGATAACTTTTTATAATAACGGGAACTTAACGTAGATGGTTACCAATGTATGGTAACTGGCTCCAATCCTGCGATCTTGTTAGTATCAGAGGATATTTATGTAGATGTTTCCCAATCTATGATAACTGATTAGAATCACGGAAGCTGAATGTAGACGGTTCCCACGGAATGATAGCTGGCTAGATTCATGGGATCTTGATGTAGGTGGTCCCCAATGTTTGGGATCTAGTAATAATCACGGGATATTGACGTAGATGGTTCTCACGGTATAATAACTGGATAGCATCACGGGAAGATGACGTAGAAGATTCTCACAATATGATGACAGATAGAATCACGGGATCTTGCCGTAGATAGATCCTAGGTTATGAGAACTGGTATTAACCACGGGGTCTTGTCAAATATCCAACTATCGGGTAGAGAGTCTAGGAAAAGTGTCGACGACGTTTTTTGTACGGCATTACCAATGCTGCGTAGTTCAGAAATACTGGCATATGGTAATGGCTTACTTAGTTTGTTTAACCACATTATTTAACGATCGATAGGTATAACACGCAAACCATTTCGAGTGTTGTATTCACGTTTTCTTTCTCTCTCTGCAGTCACATTGCTGGGATAATGCCACTCCAATTAATGAGACCCTGAGAACATTTGACGACCTGGTTCGATGTGGTAAAGTTCGCTATTTCGGCGTGAGCAATGTGTGTGGATGGCAATTACAGAAAATAGTGGACAGGATTGAAACAATGGGACTGAATAGTTGTATTAGTTTGCAGGTAAGACATGCGTTATAAAGTGACATTCAAGAAATCACAATATTCAAGAAATCACTTTTCACGAACGTGCTCAGAGTGTCCAAATCGTGATTATCCGTGATCACGTGATAGCAAATATAAACCAAATAAGAGAAAATTAATTTCGTCTGATAGATAATAACTAGTATGTACTAGTTCTTAATATATAGCTAAGTAAGTGCGGGAATAAACGTCCATTTATATGCTCTATCTATAGCTATGTTAAGTCCAAATATAAATTGTGATATACGTGCCATAGAACTATATTAATCCGAGTATAAACCTTTCTGCAAACAATCAACTTCATTTTTCATATGTTAGTGTTGAACCTGTTTGCACCAGGTATGCACAAAAAGGCAATTAAGTGTAGATTCAAAATAAAGTGGACAATAAGTACACCTTAAAACAGTTTAAAAAATAATGTTTTATTTCTACATTATATGAATAAGACACATATTTCACTTGTAGTTTCAGAGAAGAATTTGTTTCCCTATATACTCGTAAGTATATGTAAAACTGTGACCCCGGGGCGTTAACCTGGAAGCTATCCAGCTGGCTTGCGGAACGTCGGTGGTTCTACCCAGGTGCCCACCCGTGCACGAAAATTGCAAGGAGGGGCACCTGGGGTCTTCCTACACCAGTAGAAGCTGGAAAATCGCCATATGACCTTAGCTGCTGGTGCGACTATAAAATCCAATTGAGTTCTTAACCTGGTATAATTGTGGGTTACTTGTTAAATTTCAGCAACAATATAGCTTGTTAGCTCGTCAGTCAGAGTTTGATGAATTCATGGTTTGTGCGAATGAAGGGATTGGTGTGTTGCCATGGAGTCCGTTGAAGGGGTTAGTGTTTAACAAGCGTACCTTTAAAAATAAATGTTGTTGTTTTTTCTCTTGGAATGATAATTAATTCTTACGTTGACTATATGTTTGGTTTTGTTTAACGATTATCAGTTCAAAAATGTATTTATATTCCATCCCTTCTGATTTGTATTATGTTTAATCTGAACCACTGTTGTTAACGCCGTGCATCATCTTATCGGACCCTTACTACAATTGCATACCACTATGTATTCATATCAATGTTGTTATTTTCACCCATCCTATAGAGATGGCGACGTTCGACGTTGTTTTAGCGTGGTTTTGAGCTGTACTTTAAACAGTTTATACCTTATAAGTAACCCTGTCTTCACCACCCTTTCTGTTGTTTATTGTCTATTTTATTGTATTTTCAAGTCCTTGTTTGCAGTACAGTGCGGACATACGATGCCTTTGCGCTCGGACGCTGTGGTTTCTATAAGACTCTATATCTCATTCATGTTTACTAACAAAAACATGTTAAGCCCCCTGCTAAAGGTGCTGAAAAACACTAGTTGCTACTCATGCTGAGAGACTGCTGAAACATGGGAATACATCTTCACCCGTGCATGAACACTGAGTGAAACCTTGAAAAAGATGCTTTAGTTGCTGCTGCTGGACTAGTGAGGATGATCATTTACCTACCCATGAAGTTCTATATTGATAACTAACTAACAAGTGTTGTGTCACCTGCGTAGCATGGCAGTCACTTATGGATCACTTTGTTCGTCGTATGTCTTCCGTCGTCGTCCGTCAAACTTTAACCTGCAAACTACCCTTGGCCATAACTTGAAAAGTATTTGACCTATGTTTATGAATCTTCACACACATCTTCATATAAACCAAAAGTATGTTGTTACACATGTCCAATAACTCTGAATTTAATATTTGTGTAATAACACTCTTTAATAATTGATATATATTCATCAGGGGTCTTCTTACCGGTAAATACAAGCGTGATGAGACTCCAGACGCAAACACAAGTAGAATTGGTTATGTGCACACAGACGAGAAGAAAGCATTTGAAGATGCACCTGCATGGAGCAAGTACGCGAGTAATGAAGTGTATTGGAAACTTATCGATACTCTTAAAGAGATTGCTGAAGCACATGGTATGATATATGATTGATGTGAATTAATATTAACGGCAGAAATTATATTTTATAAAACGTTTATTCAGATTTAAATTTTTGAAATATTTGATTTTCGATTATGTTTTGTCTGTTGCTTTTTTTTTGTTCAAAACAAGATAGTATTTTATGTTATTACACAAGTCTCTTTGTCCCGAAGGTTAACAAGTGGAGATAAACAGTTGCCTACTATTCGCTCTACTTCTTTCAGTTAAAACACATTGTGCATGAGAACATTTTAACATCTCTAGAAATTAAAAAACAACAACAACCAAGTGTTGCACTTTTAAATGTACGGAGTGTTTAATGAGATATTGATAATTGTGTAATGACCTAGAATCTAACCGTTTGATTCGTAGAAGATGTTGACACTTATGTTGTTATTCCTGCACGTTGTAAGTTTCTTGATTTTTTAAATGTATTGTGTTATATTCCAGGCAAACAGATTCCCCAGGTTTCATTACGCTGGTTGATACAACAAGAGGTTGTGGCATCGGTGATAATCGGGGCGACGTCGGTGAAACAACTGGAAGATAACATGGGAGCATCGAGGGGCTGGGAGCTGACGGCAGAAGAGGTTACTTTAATTGATACTATTGCATCAATCGTACAAGTTCGCTGGGTCAATTCCGGCTACGTTCGGAATCACGAGTCGAAATATCGTGATATTGAAAATAAGTATTATATACGTAAACAATGAAGTGAATAAAATAATTATAGTCGCACCAACAGCTAAAGTCATATGGCGACTTTCCAGATTCCATTGGTGGAGGAAGATTCCAGGTGCCTCTCCGGGTACAATTTTTGTGCACGGGCGGGCACCAGGGTAAAACCACCGACGTTCCGCAAGCAAGCTAGATAGCTTCCTCACATAAATATTTCTAGGCGGCCCTAAAATTCAGAAATATGCTTTTTACCATTCGAGTAATTTATATTTGTTTACTTCCAGATGGCGCGACTGAATGAAGTTGGTCCAAGAGTGAATATGTACCCTTATCAAATGATCTGGGAATGCAACACAACACGTCATAACCGATATAACAGATCAATCGATATAAAACTATAAATAACCATCATAGTATAATATCAGTTTAACACCATTTCTTGCACCACACATTAATTTATTCATGTGTTTTCGGCACTGTAAAATATAAATTGTTGGCCCTCTAATATGGATGTGTGACGTCTCGCGTGAATTTCTAATATGACTATTTGTGCACATAATGCAAGCATATTTTGATCTTATGTGTAGTAAGACACGTTATAATAAAATATATTGTGAATTAGTGGAATTATGTGTCATAATTAAGTCATGTATCCTAGAGACACATTAACTCATTACGCCTCTGTTTGTCCTGATTAAGTGTTTTTTTCTGAAGTATTTCTCAAGTTGGGTTTTATACTAGTTGTGAGAATCACAAAGGCTACAATAGAGCTATGACTCTTCCTCTAGGCAATATAGATAGAGTATCCGAAACGACACTGTCAGCACTTTCATCAGAATGAAGTTTGGGGAGCAATTACAAATAATTTTGGAGAACAAGCGAACATTGGAAAACAGTTTTAGGGAAAAGGGAACATCGGAAAATTATGTTTTGGGAACAAAGCAACATATTTTTGAGGAACAAGAGAACGACAAGCCATATTTTAAGTGAACGAAGAAAATGGACCCCTCCCATCCCCTGGGGCCTGAAGGCTAAAAATTGAAAGCATTACGTGGTCCGAGTATTAACTTTCATACCCCTTCCATCCCCTTTTCCAAGAAGCGAAAACGGGGTGTGAAATAAAACTTTAATATCGGATTATAAAGTTTAAATTAAAACATTTAATAGGTAATTTTAAGATGGTTATAGCATCTTTTCAGTAAAATATTTTTTTTAAACGTGTTTTGTTGACGAAATATCCGTTACAAAATCCTGCTAATATAAGCTTTCCCGTCGCTTAATGTAATTAAGGCGGGACCACGTAATGGGGAAAATTAGTAATTACGATATTGTTCGTATTGATAGGGGAGACTAAAACGGGCACACATAAGTTCAAGACTTTTTTTATAATAATTATTTATGTTCTATATTTAGATTGAAACATTTTAGACTAGTTTGCAAGAGACTAAACTGCCAAATTAAGCATTTACCTCACTGCTTCAAGTAGACATTGTCGTGACTGAAATATTGTTAAAAGCGCCGTTAAAGTCCATGATTACAATCATAGATATACATACAAGGTCTTTTTAACCTTCTTTGCAGCCGCCTGCATAAGGCCCCTTCCCCACCCATTTTTTTGTAAATCATGCATATTTCCCGATTTGTTAAACACCTCGGAAATCAGATTTCCCCATTTGCTAAACTTGCCTAGGAAATTTCATTCCCTATTCATAGAGGATTATTCCACAATTAAGGGGAAAATGCTCTCTTTCCAAAAATGGTAAAAAGGCCATAACTGACATATCTTTTTTCAGTTGTTGTTTTACATTGTCCTTTGTTTCTTCTTTATTTTTGCCAGAAATGATGATGTTTTCTTGTGTCATTAGTTATTATTTAATATATGCGAATTGTGACCTGGATATGTAGACGATAGCACTAAATATGATTCACAAATTGGCGAGAGATGGGGATAATTGTCCTGAATAAGAAACGTCTATACAAAGTGGTCACTTCAGTGCATGGGCTTGTAGAAATCCAATCCAATGATTGTATCTGTTTGTGACCTATTGGGCCACTCCTAAAAGATAAACAATTGTTACCTGTTAGGGGCTTAGCTAGAGCTTTGCTAGTGTGGTCCCGGGGCAAATTTCATGAACTTGTTTCATTCCCAGATACGCTGTGGTTCGTTTTTTCCCACTATGTTATATCTTATTTGACGCTGACATGTTGATTATATAGTCTGAATCCTTATATCCTCTCGCCCCTACTTTTTCGTTTGTTTGTTTTTGTTGTTTGTATACTTATAGTCTCTCGAGCAAGTTGCGAGAGCAATACATGACGATCCTGTTGATGTGATGTGATTCTAGGACGTCCAGAATGTTGTCTGTCGCTCACTGAACCTGTTACGATATTCCGTTCAACTAGCTGTTGAATTGTTCTGTGTGTGCAGTTCATTCGACGTGCCACCTCCCGATATGACATACCCTCTTCAATCACGCCCACTGCTTGATTACATTGAGCGTCATTTAAACGTCTCATTTTTATGAAATATTGAAAACAAACTATGGCGTTTTTCTTTATTATCCTTGCAATATACACTTAAACACTAAGAACATTGCAACATGCTATATAGCTAGAGGTAATCCAAATAAGCCCCATTGTGCACGTGCGCTCCGTGCGAGTTGACAAAGCCTTAAAATCAGTGCATATTAAAACATGTTTGTAAATGTTGTATCTAATATAATAATACGAAAAATTGTGATTATTGGTTCTCATGGTATTTGTATATTAATATTTAGAAGTGGATACCTTCTTATGACGGCGAGTATATTTCTTTAGATTTACGTTCTTGCAAGTTTACAGAACAATGAAAGCCGAGTTGTGACTGCTCAGCAAATGGCATGGTGTATACAGACAAGTGCAAACACATTACATGCGATACTGAAGCAAGCAATGATCATTCTGATGACCTATGGATATTGATGACTTTAAACTGGAAGAGCATGACGACTAAAGTGAAGCGATAGTAACATGTTTGTGTTTTATATCCGGTTTTAACTCAAAGAAGTATGATCATGGTATTAAAATAATACTTACAACCTGTGAATTATACTAATCTTTTGTGGAAACTCCCGAATAAGCCAATAGTCAATATTATGAAAAGCATCAACCATCCTATGTCTAATTTAAGGCTAACATCATACTAATCGTTTTGGACTATTGACAATTATGCATACTAATTATAAACAAATCACCAGCTATTATAGAATGTATGAAACCATAGTGTAAGTAGTTAATACTTCTGATTGTATTGCAGACTAGTATTAATAATTGTGTAGCAAGTTAAATATTTGTATGGTATATAATTAATGAAGTATTGTCTTTTGTTTGATTATTTTGAAAGCCAGTCAATTTAAATAATGTTGACATTGTACAAAACCAAAAAACATGTATTAAATGAAGCATTGTACATTGTTAGTGTAATAATATACAGATATTTCCAGAATGACCTTTTTGAAAACTAAATAAGTACTTTAATTTAAAAAATATATGTTTTTCCCTTTACGTTTGATTACATTAATTATCATATAAATATACTCGGTAAAAAATGTTTTGGACCAGGGTATATAAAGTCAAATAAAAATAAAACTAGTGGACAGAATGTAAGTATCTTTTTTTATTAACCAAGGTCTATCCTACCCGATTTGGTATCAGAAACATTAAATTCCAAACAAGACTTGATTTTAAAAAAATATCGCGAACACACAAAGGGTCTGTAAAAAATGTTGCAAAGTCCATAAAAGGTAACAGTTACGGACACATTCGAGTAACCAATAAAACGATTATTATTGTTTTGCAAACTTTCATTGTAAACGATAATTATTGTTGATTTTTGATCTATTGTGAATTATCAACTGAGATAATAAGCGTTATGGTCGAATGCTATGGTTCAGCGATCATGTACGGGTTCGAACACTGCCATGGTCCAAAACCTCAAAATTGGATATTGGATAAACGGAGTGGCTCTAAATATTGGCTGTTTTTATGAAATAATCTGCTAAAACTAGAAGTCTATCAGGTTTAAATAGTATCTAGAGATATAACCTGTATCACTAATCATAATAAGATTTTGACGATTGATCAAATTTCGCGATCGGGCACACAGCCTATAACTTTGAAACTGACCCGAAATCCGTAATGTTGATAATATGTCGAGACATAAAAAAAAATTCTGGTCAACACAGAAAGGGTTATTGGTGAATGGATAGCTGAATGGATGGACGGACAGATGGACGGAGGATGGACGGGTGGACCGAAGAACGGGTGTGCTGGTGGGCGGATGGGAATATGGATGGATAGATGGATGGACGGACGGATGGACGGAGGATGGACGGGTGGACCGAAGGATGGGTGTGCCGGTGGGCGGATGGGCATATGGATGGATAGATGGATGGATGAGTTTTGGATGGGTGGATGGATGGATGGGTGGATGGGTGGATGAGTGGGCGGGCGGTGTGTAAACGAACGGACGGACGGATGGATTGATGGATTTTTCACAAGCGTACAATAGCTAAAGGCATACCTGTATCTTTGTTTTAGAAATGAACGAAGTAAGTTTGTCCTAGCCACAAAAGTTCGACTTCCAATGGACATGGATGTTAATAGTGTCGGTTTGAGCAGGAGACATATCATTGACAGCTGTGAAAAGAGCCTCCAGAGACCGAAAACACCTTATATCGACTTGTATCAGGTGAGGTTTGACCTTAAAGCTACACAATCCCCATAAAATAATACAATTTCAGAGTATTTTAAACGCAAGAAAGCCTATATATGAAGTTCTTTGCTGGATGTGTTGTAAAGATTGCTTAGGCTGGTATATTGTCGTAGCGCATATCGGGACATTTCCATAATAGGCGGGATAAACGCTTCGGTAACTTTGAAACTGCACCACCCAGCGATTACGGGTATATAAGCATAAACGTTTATATAGCAATTTGCTCAAATATCCGATAACTACAAACTGTTTAACTCGATGAGGATATTCAATGGCGTGTATTGTAAATATATACATGTTTGTTCAAGTGGTTGTGTGTGTGGGAGGGGGAGTGGGGGGGGGGGGGGGGCGGAAATGAGATAAGGCATAACGTAAATACATCACTATGTAGAGAATTATAAACACGTACCCGCGTATTCCACATATGTTCCATATATATATTTATTTCTTATAATATCCTTGAAACAAAACGAAATCACACACACATTATACATGTTCACATATGCAGATAGCGTGTATCGGTAGCAAATAATATGTACAGTGAAATACATGCTCAGGTGTTGACACTGGACAGGGAGAAATTATTGTTTAAAATGAGACACTTGAAGGGTATTGTTGAAATTAATAGTTATAGATGTAGCATTTGCATTTGTTGAAAAAAGACCAGCAATATTTTCTTTCGCAAATCGTAGTTTTTAGGATGTGGGGGTATACACACGAATGTCGCCCACCCGTTTATCCTTCCGTTACACAATTCCGGAGCTTTTTGGCAGTACAACAAACGAGTAAAACACTATCGTTCTGGAGTAATTTTATAAACTGAATGTCTCTTCATGAAACATGCCACATATATCTTGACCTTTCGGATTTTTTCCCACTATGTTGCCATGACAATCATATTTTGACGAAATAAAAGCAATGACGTCCGTCGTCTCCATATTGCCAAGGATACAGAAATAACATTTTATTTCGATATCTCAAATGTATTTCACGCAGTCGCAGGATCCCGTTATTGATTTAAAAAAAATTGCAGAGCCGTGGGTCTGAACCCCGTCTCAACGGGTTAAGCATATTTAAAATAATGCGTTAACCTACTGCGCTACGAAGGCCGATTAACACAAACATAAATAAGTTCCTCATATATAAATATGTTCAATCGCGAAGGACCCTGTGCTTGTCAATATTCTGCTGTGCCAGGTCCGTAGATACACTGGGGGCACACTGGGGCACACAGAGGCTGTAGTCTTGGTTGAATTGGGAATGTAATTTCATAAAAACAAATATATACTAGTACATGGGGGAAATGCAACACACTGAAGGAAGGAAATCAAAACAAAATCCAGGGAGGAGAGGGAGGTTAATTCCATCGGACACCAAAATAAGTGATATTCCTAAGAAATATAAAAAGATCGGACAAGGAAAGTAGCATTCAAGGAGGACAGTCAACCACAAAACACAGAAACAAACACGCAAACAGACACACAAAAAGGCAAAAGCAATAATAAATGCAAACGACATCACAAACACAAAAGGGCCTAAGTTAAATTTCGTTGTTGGTTAGAGATTAGATCATGGCGGGGATTTCTTTATTTACACTGTCCTCTTTTAATGGGATGACAGTAGGGTAATTGTGAGGTTTGGTGCACCCTAGAACCGGTTTAAACCCCCAGTGGCCTACTTTGCCACTGACCGTTCCAAGACGGTAGCCCTATTGTCAACCCTTTTTGTGTTTGTGATGTCGTTTGCATTTATTATTACTTTTGCCTTCTTGTTTGTCTGTTTGCGTGTTTGTTTCTGTGTTTTGTGGTTTACTGTCCGCCTTGAATGCTACTTTCCCTGTCCGATCTTTTTATATTTCTTAGGAAACGTTAATTACTAGTATTTAAAGTTTAATAATTCTAATGAAACGTTCAGTTTTAGTTAACACTGCCTTACAGGCGGAAACTAACATATTTCAAATATTTTTTTTAGCTGGAAGAATCGTTGATTTCACAGATTGAGTAAAATATTTTCTGTCGATTTTAAAATCTGATCAATCTGAATTGTAATGTTCATGTTGGCTATTCATACATTTTTTGTTGCACTTATTTTCGTAAAACATTAATCTGAGGCCCACCCTGAACCATTGGTGTGTGGGGGCCCTCCGGCTCCTATGTGTATGACTATATATAGAAACAAACTGTTTCTCTCTCTCTCTCTCTCTCTCTCTCTTAATCCCTCCCATATTCCCTCCTTCCTTCTACCCCATCTCTCTCATCTCCCTTCCTCCATCCCTCCCTCTCGCTTTCTTTCTTTCTACTCTCTCTCACTATTTCTCTATCTCTTACCTTCTCCCCCTCTCTGTCTCTCTGTGTCTATTATTTTTCTCTCTGTCTGTCTGTCTGTCTGTCTCTCTCTTTCTTTCGTTCTCTCTCTCTCTCTCTTTCTCTTTCTCTTACCTTTTCCCTTTATCTGTCTCTCTCTGTCCATCTTTCTTTCTCTCTTTCGTTCTCCCTGTCTTTTTGTCTCTCTCTTTCTCTCTCTCTCTCTTTCTCTCTCTCTCTTTCTCTCTCTCCATTTTATTTTTCAATATTTCAATTCATACATCAATTAAGACAACTTTTTTTAAAAAAAAGTGATTTGTGATCTACTAATATGTGTAAACCATGCATGCATAACTTCAAATACTGTATCTCAATCTTTACCATTAAATATGATCCTTAGTTGGGGTCCCCTCTACCAATATTCCAATTTTGATAAACAATGTCTCCCTTGTGTTTTTTGTCAATATACAGTTCACAGACACACACATAAAAATGGAGGATTACTTGTTTGTTGTATAGTTTCGTTGATGCAACAGGATAGTTGGAAAGGGTATTTTTTAAAAGGCCGCTGCGTTTAATTATAGATATTGTTTCGGATTATATAAATATGGACTTGTTGTTTTAAGTAAGTACATCTTTAGCTTCCTTCCCAATTTCTAATGACTTGTATTTCGTATTAGGTCATTCTACAAAACAGTGGTCTCATCAGTTCGGTGGTCAAATGTCGTCTGCTAAAATCCAATATAAAACCAGTGGTCGATTCACAAAGTACCTGAAGCATCCCATTCAGTACCGCCTTATCTCATTAATATTCAGTGAATTTAGGTATCGCGCAAGTTGTATATATGAACCCACACGTACACAGTAATCACTTGGTACAACATTCGTAATAACCGTTAGATTTTTTCAGTACCAGTGTGCCTTTTATCGGGGTTGTGTAGCTTTAAGTAGAAACAAAAAATGTAATACTAGTACCATATGTACTTTGATGTTGAAAAGGTGATCCAAATAAGCATTTATAATGTATATAAAACAACAGTACCTTTGTTGACACTTCCATTTCCCTAAAGATATACTCCTGTTACTCCTGTTATTTTCCGCACCATATTTTAGCAACGTATGTGCCAATTTTATGCTTAAAATAAGCCATATTAAAATTCGTTTGACGGCATTACATATGCGGCATTGTTCACACATGCTGACTTATGGTAATGGCTTACTAGTTTGTCTGACCATATTATCTAACGAACACTAGATATAACACATAAACAATTCAGAGTGTTAAGTTCACTGTTGGTTTCTCTTTCGCCGCAGTCACATTGCTGGGATAATGCCACGCCCATAGATGAGACCCTGAGGACACTTGACGACCTGGTCCGATGCGGTAAAGTTCGCTATTTCGGCGTGAGCAACGTGTGTGGATGGCAACTACAGAAAATAGTGGTCAGGATTGAAACAATGGGACTGAATAGTTGTATTAGTTTACAGGTAATATAGATATAAAAATCGAATAGGAAAAGTAGCATTCCAGGACGACAATCAACCACAAACTCAAACAAAAACAAAGAACAACTATATATATAAATGAATAAAAGGCAAAATAAGACATTACAAACACACAAAGGTTGACAATAGGGCTACCGCCTTGGAACGGTCAGTGGCAAAAAAGGCTTCTGGGGGTTTAAACCATGCAGGGGCGTAGCCAGGCATACTCCTGTACGCCCGGGCGTACTCTAGAAAATCGAATGTGAAAAAATAAAAATGCTTATTTTTTAAAATCAGCAATAAAAATTGAAGTGGGGTAGGGGGTGAGGCACTATTTTTAAAAACACACTTAATGAATGGAGGCGAAAGCCTCCAAAATCTCGCTCAAATGAAGCCACAAACCTCCGAAATTGCACTCAAATTATCAAAATTTTCTCTGGAAAAAAATCCAGGACCCACATCAGCAGGATGGGGGCACCCCCTCCCGCACCCTCCCCAAGGGCGTATTCTCGAAAAGGCTCTGGCTACGCCCCTGCCATGTTCTAGGGTGCACCAAAGCTCACACTTACCCTACTGTTATATCAATAAAACGGGAAATAAAGAAATCCCCGCCAGAACTATTTTCTAACCAACAAGGCAGCATTATTAGGCACTATAAGTAAAACACAAAGATGCTATGTATATATAAATACAAAACAAACAATAGCCTACAAATCCACAATGAAGTAACTCAGTGACTTGGCAGAAGCCAGAGCAACAAGAGAACACACCATTAAGGGCACGACAAGAAGACATGCCTTATGGAGTGATATTCATGAAATCACTATACCAATAAAACATGTTTCACGAACGTGAATAGAGTGTCCAAATCGTGTTTATTCGTGATCATGTGATAGCTAATAAGTCAATCAGAAACAAATGAATTTCGTCGCATAGTTAATATCAGTATTGAGTTTACTAGTTTGTAATATATAGCTACGTAAGTCCGGAAATATACGTCCATCTGTATTCTCTACAGTTAAGTTAGGTCCAAGTATACATTGTGGTATAACTAAAGTAGTCATAGGGCATCTATAACTATATTAGTCGGAGTATAAACTCTTCTCCAAGAAAACATATATGCGTAATAAAGGCAATTAAGTCTAGATTTTCTCTTTTTGGTGGGCAGTACTAACACTTTAAAAACAATTTAAAAAATAATGTTTTATTTCTACATCATATTAATAAGACATTTATGTCTTAAAGTGTTATAATTGTGGGTTACTTGTAACATTTCAGCAACAATACAGCTTGTTAGCTCGTCAGTCCGAGTTTGAAGAATTTATGGTTTGTAAGAATGAAGGGATTGGTGTGTTGCCATGGAGTCCTTTAAAAGGGTTAGTATTTAACACGTGTACCTTATATAAAAATCTGTTTGAATTGTAACGAGTTCTTAAAGTGAACAATTAATTTATATTACATTCATCCCTTCTGATTCGTATAATGTTTAATCTGAACAACTGTTGTCACCGCTTAACGTACATCATCGTCTGGGACCCTCACTACAATTGCACACATCTATGTATTCATCTTTTCTGGCAGTAATATGTGAAGCCACGTGCTAAAGGTGCTGTAAAACATTAGTTGCTACTCATGCACAGAGACTGCACAGCCACATGAGAATAAAGTTTCATCTGCGTGTGAGCATTTTCTGACACAACTTGAATAAGATGCTTTACTTGTTGATGAACCAGTAAGGATGAATATTACATTGACAGCGCTTTTTTATTATAGCAGTCTTTAATATTTAATATATATATTCAACAGGGGTCTTCTTACCGGTAAATACAGGCGTGACGAGACTCCAGACGCAAACACAACCAGAATTGGTCATGTGCACACAGACGAGAAGAAAGCATTCCAAGCTGCACCTGCCTGGAGCAAATACGCGAGTAATGAAGAGTATTGGAAGCTTATCGATACTCTTAAAGAGATTGCTGACACACATGGTATGATAAACGATTGACATGAATTAATATTCACAGCAGCAATTATATTTTATAAAACGGTTTTATTCAGATTTAACTTCTTGAATTATGATATATACTCAGCACATTTTAAAACGCTCCATTTTTGATTATTTTCGATTAGTTTTAGTCCGCTGTTTTTTTTTGTTCAAGTCAAGATTGCATTTTATATTTGAACACGTCTCTTTGTCCCAATGGTTAACATATGGAGATAAACAGTTGCATAAGATTTGTTCTACCCTTTTCAGTTAAAAACATTGTGCACGAGAACTCTTTAACATCTCTAGCATTTGAAAAACAAACAAGTGTTGCGTTTTTTAATGCACTGAGTGTTTAATGAGATACTGGTAATTGTGTAATGGCCTAGAATCTAATAGTTTGATTCGTAGAAATTGTTTGACACCTGCACGTGGTAAGTTTCTTGATTGTTAAATGTAATTTATTATATTTCAGGCAAATCGATTCCCCAGGTTTCGTTACGCTGGTTGATACAACAAGAGGTTGTGGCGTCGGTTATAATCGGGGTGACGTCGGTGAAACAACTGGAAGACAACATGGGAGCATCGAAGGGCTGGGAGTTGACGACAGAGGAGGTAACGCCTTTGAACAAATACTATTTAATCAATTGGACAAGTTCGGTCAATTCCGGCTTCATTTGCAATCACGATTCGAAAGATCGGGATGTTGAGAATAAGTATTAAATACGTAAACAAGGAGTACGTGCAGCGATATTAGTTACATACGGAATCTAATTATTATTTTAAAAAATTCGGAAAGATACTTTTTACCATCAGTGTAATTCATATATGTTTATTTCCAGATGGCGCGACTGAATAAAGTTGGTCCGAGGGTGAACATGTACCCGCATGAAATGATCTCGAGATGCAACACAACACGTCATAACCGATTTAACATATCAATCGATATATAAATAACCATCCTTGTGTAATATCAGTTTAACACCATTGTTTGCACCATAAATTAATGTATTCATGTGTTTTCGGCACTAAAATATAAAGTGTTGACCCTCTAATATGGATGTTTGGCACGACGTCTCAGACACCTGATTTTCTAATATTCCTATTTGTGCACAGGATGTCTGTTTTGACTTATTTATAGTAACATCTATAACAATAAATGATATTCACAATGAGTGCGATTATGTGTAATGGTGAAGTCATTTATCCCATAGTCCTAATAACACATTACATCTCTGTTTGTCAGATTAAGTATTTTTTCTGAAGTATTTCTCATGTTGGATTGTATACTATTTGTGAGAATCAAAAAAGCTACACTTGAGCTATGACTCTTCTTCTAGGGAATATGCTACAATAGAGCTATGACTCATGCTCTAGAGAATATGCTACAATAGAGCTATGACTCTTCCTTTAGGCAATATGCTACAATAGAGCTATGACTCATGCTCTAGAGAATATGCTACAATAGAGCTATGACTCATGCTCTAGAGAATATGCTACAATAGAGCTATGACTCTTCCTTTAGAGAATATGCTACTATATAGCTAATACTCTTCCTCTAGGGAATATGCTACAATAGAGCTATGACTCTTCCTATAGGGAATATGCTACAATAGAGCTATGACACTCTAGGGAATATAGGTAGAGTATCTGGGACGACACCGTCCGCACTTTCCGGCGACATTTATAAGGTCATCACGGAATGTCGGCATGAACAACTGCCGTATTTCCATTGACTAAGTCTTAAATACCACACGTCCGAGTTAAACTCACCAAAGAGGAGGATATCAAGCGAATCTCATTACGTTGACGTATGTTAATTCCTTTAGCTAAGCCAATTTAAAGGAAACACTCTGCTGTCTTCATGGTGTTATATTTGCTATAAATGGAACATATAACTCAAATAAACTGACGAAACACAAGTAGATATTCCTAAAAACAGTCGAAACATTGCTTTAAAGCTTGTGGGCTAGATCACAAGGGATTATTCCTATTATCAGTTCAATGTTGATAAACATGAATATGTGCATACATTATATTATATAAATGTATAATTGGAAATAAAGCAGTGTAGGCATAAAGGAACATCATTTTATTACATTTTCATCGGTGAAAGACTGGGTTTTTTCAGTGAAAGAATATTCATAATCGCTAAATATTATTAACTCCGGACATACAAATAACTAACTGTGACGCTGAGTCATGACGTCAATAAAGTGATTTTGACGTCGACGTCGTCCGCCGATAACGTTCAATAAAGCAAATAATTTCGGTTTCAATCATACATAAACTGATTTGAAATGTAATAAACATATTATTTAACTGCTGTGTTCGATTGAAGGGAAATCCTTCAATCGATGGTAAACGTGTTTTGTTGTTTCACTCACTCTCATACGCTCGTTGGTGAAAAGAACCACACGTCTATCCTCTCGTGAAGGATTTCCCTATAATCAATCCCAGAAGTTAAATAATCTCTATGTATTCTTCTGTTAATTATTGTCTGCATGCAACTGGGTAATCTTATTGTATCATCGAGCGTTGTTTTAAAAACAAAACGTAGAATGACACGCTAAATACCTGGAACTTTCTGCTCTTGTTAAACTGGTTGGATAACCGGTCATAAGTCGAAGGTCTACTTTTGTCATACTGGACCGGTGCGACAGGAGATCTCATAACATTATTTCATGAGTTTTATACTAATCATTGAACGCATAATCGGATCCTAGAATTATACGACTCTCGCCGCCCAATTCATCCTTAAATATTGTCACATAAAGTCGTCACATAGTATGAACTGTATGGTAATATTCAAAAATATCACTGACATCGTCATGTTTAACAGGTCCGTCGTTAGTCTCGTGTTTACTATTATTACCTCTATATATACCTCCGCTTTACTATTATTATTAACCTCTATTAACTAATTCGGTGTAGATATACTGTACTTTTGAAGTGAAGATTCTTGTGAGAATAATAAATATTCCTCCCATTATTTTGTGTTTGCATCGACCTGTATTATTGTTTATGCTAAACAAAATGGATTGTGAAATTATACCATGCAGATGTAGTGATATTGAAACCTAGTGACGTCACGACTAAAATAAACGTGTTACATAATAAAAATATATTACCGAAGCAGTGTCAATTAATCTAATTGCAGTCATTCAAAAACATTATAATTATATTACATCCAGCGATATTTGATTGATGTAAGGAACAACTAGTGAATTATAAGAGACTTTGAATACATACTACTCAAAGTTTGGTTAACACAAATCTTTTTCGCCTTTCACACCAAATAACGCTCGAACCTGTATGTTATACGGTGACATGCAATTATACACAAACAAACTTTTTTCTAATCTATTTTTGACAATGAAATAATGAATTTTACATAAATTAATCGTAAATAAAATTAACTGTCGAGTTTTATGCTGTTGGAAAACCAGCCACAGTAAAATGTCAAATTGAAATCTTGGTGCTTTGCTACCTCCGAGTAGCCTACAAAAGACTACACCCGTGTCCCTAATAAGCACAGTACTCATGTTCGAATTCCAGCTAAGGCCACTTATGTATCCTTGTCCGATGGGAGATAAAGTGAGGAAGTATATAAGGATAATTCCATATCTAATCATAGATGTACAACCTTATCAATTATCAATTGATTCCAATTAATACATGAAACAAGCAAGGTTAAATGTCAAATACGTGTTTATAAAAGCAGATATAAAAGTGGAACAGGACATGTTGCATTCGTAGAACGCAGTTAACCAAAAGCACGCATTCAAAACAAACAATAAATACAAGGAAGAAACAACGTATGCTACACCACAACCATGAAATGGTGTATAACATGGGTACTGCTTTGGAACAGTCAGTGGCAACGCGGTTGCTTTGGGGTAGCTGGTGTTTGTGGGATGGGGTGAGGAAGGTTTAAAACAGTTTCTAAGATGAATCAACGCTCACTTCTACCTTTAAGTTAAAGTTATCCGAATTAAACGGGAAATTGTAAATCAGGAAATCCCTGCCCGATTGTATCATTTAACAAACTAGTCAGATTTAACAGGCGATATGAGAAAACACAATTATGATCATATATATCGTATATATGTATATGAATAGTTAAAAGCCTAGTAAAATAGGTATAAAGTCGAACAGCAGCTTTCACAGAACATAGTAAACCCCAAAACACGCAAAATGACAAAATGAATGGCAATGTTAATAAAGAATAAATGCATATGACGTCACAAACACAAAAAGGGTTGACAATAGGGCTTCCGCCTTGGAACGGGCAGTGGAAAAAAGGCCGCTGGGGGTTTAAACTAGGGTCTAGGGTGCGCCAAACCTTACACTTACCAAACTGTCATCCCAATAAAACGGGACAATATAAATAAAGAAATCCCCACCATGAACTATTCCACACACTCTGTAATCAACGACTTGGCACAGTCCATGGCAACACGAGAACAAGCCGTTAAGGTCAAGACAAAACAGGACTGAAGACACACATAGACTGTTAACAGTTACTATTAGCAAAATAAAGGTGTACCCATTTTCAGTAAGATATGTTCTCATTAACGCCATTGTGAAGGACTTTGAGATGGATCCGATATTAAGGAGTGAACTGTTTCTATCTCGGTTCCCATTGGCAATATCCGTTACTCCGAATCCATCGGCCCATGTCTGCAGTATAATGATGGAGTTTCTTTACCACGAAAACATAACAAATCCGCAAAAAATGGACGACCAAACGTCTAACGTACGAAGAACTATTGAACTTCTTCTTCTTCTTCTTCTTTTTCTCTTCTTCTTCTTCTAATGTGCCGGGTTCCTCCGGAACATACTCGCACATGTGGTGAACTAAGTACAAGTGGTGAACGGTCCAAGTGCAGTTAAAAACAGGTTAAAAAATCTCTGATTGGGGTCTACGCAATCCCCGAAGTCGAGCAGAATGGCATCTCTCTGTTGTTTGTCATTTAGACCGGATGCTAAGTCCTGGAGCATGATTATGAGATGGCTCTCACAGGATCTCTTCTTTCTGAAACCATGCTGTCTTTCAGATAGAATATTATTTCTTTCTTTTGTTAAACAACCCGCAATTTCAGGCCTTGGTTCAGACCACGTTAGTGTAATAGCCAGTATCTCGAGTATGCTGATATTGAAATACGCGACTGCGATAATGATCATACTTTGTCTAAAAGTAGTTTTGTAATACAAGAAACTGTCGTGACATATCAGATTCGTCGATGCACCATCTTCTTACCAACGTATTGATCACGTAAACCGTATACCCCACCCTCCGTTCCACCACCTCAATAATGTTTATATTATCCGAATGCATCAGGCGCGTGGCCTCGGCTGGCGTGGCGCAGTCGGTAGCGCGGCGGATTTGTAACCGGATTACACGGGTTCAATCCTCCGTGGTGCCACTGAGATTCGTCGGTGTGTTCTTGGGCAAAACACTTTCCCTTAGCCTCGTCCGTCGGATGGAGACTTAAACCGGGCGGTCCTGTGTATCGGTCTATCCTCCGAGAACGTTGAAGAACCATAGGAATATATTCGATACTAAGAGTAGGACACGGTTCCCGGATTCCTGTGTATCCTTCTCCTCTCTCTGGGGAGGCTCTAAATAACATATACTGTGTTAATAACCCGGTAATCAACATTCAATTCGTCAGAGGGAGAGATATAATGATTCATGTTTCCGACTGAACTGTTTAGCATTGCATTGAATCGTTTCAAGTTCGATTAGATGGTTTGAAAAAACACTCCGGATTATTTCACAAAGCATCGGATTGTTTTAAGTTTGATTAAATGGTTTCAAAAAAAGTAGTGAATCAAATAAAGTTACATTGAATTAAATATAATACCGATGAATTAATTCATCTTTGACTGAATGATTTATTAAAAACATACTTTTGGCTCATAGGTAATCGCCACCCATGAAAAACGGGACAGTGTAGCAGTCTACGCCAACGTATATATTTGCAGCACAGTCTGTGCCAACGTATTTATTTGCGGAAGTCATATATATTTGGCAATCGTACAAACTCGCTCATTTCCGTAGATCATCGGAAATAATTATTTTTGAAAAAAAAAAATTGATGCAGTTCCGATCGATATATTTGGAAAACAAATATTTATTTAGTTTCGGTCACCCAGAAGTTCGCACCATTATTTATCGATATTTCATTGATATATTTGTGTCTGTAATATATTTATTTTAGAGAACCTATTTATTTTCATCTAAAATATTTTCATCTTCAATATATTAAGACTGACAATATATTTGTTTATAAACCGAATATATTTTCGGTATAACATATAAATGTTTGCGTCTACAATATATGAATTAAGGGAAAAAAAATTCAGAGTAACGTATATATTTGCGTCTACAATATATATTTAAAAACAGAATATATATTTTTCAGAATATAAATTTCTAGGAGTAACATATATATTTGTGTGATATATATTTTTGGATAGAATATATATATTTCGTAGTAACGTATATATTTGTCTGTATCATATATATTTTGTGTTCAATACATATATTTCGGAGTAACGTATATATTTGTTTGTAACATAAATATTTTGTATTCAGTATATATATTTCACACGCAACGTATATATTTATCTTATAGGTTATTGCATTTGTATGGCTAAATATTACTTGGAACGAGTTGTTTTGGCAAAGGACGACGAGCTTGCGAGTCGTCCTGCGCCAAAACAACGAGTTCCAAGTAATATTTAGCCATACAAATTCAATAACCTTTTTATTGTATACTTTCATATTGTTTTTGATCAATGTTAATTGTATGACTATTACTTTTCATTGTATTTGTTTTATTTTTATAGCTTTTGATGGAATTCCTATCTTGCCATTCAGTTTGATTTTGTGTGGATGATTATTTTGCGCGAAAACGACGTCGACGTCGGATGACGTCATTAAAAACATCAAGCGATTTTCGGAAGTTTGTTTACCATTCGATAACGTTAAAATCAGTGGGTGAGTGACCATTTGAATTATTTTATCAATTTTTGCCATAAAAGGTTGTAAAAAAACACGTATTTTTTTGTTGACACTATAGGAAGGATTCCGTTATTTTTATTTGAAAGTAGTTCCTTGTTTCTATTTCGCGGCTCTTAGCAAGCACGAGCAAAAGTTTCCGTGCAATATCAATGCGTGCATTATCGTAGAATATTGCACGCTTAGCTCAATGCAAACTAAACGGGACAATATGAAAGTATACAATAATACAACATATAGTCACGTATGGCGCCTCATATATATCCTCCGGTAATACAAGATAAATGCGAGCGCAAGCGATTGCCTGCACTCAATGTTCATAAAATTGTTTGGCTGATAGTATTTCAAATATTGCTATATACTTTGCAAGGGGTTGGCGTGACCTAGGGGATAGCACGGTGGATTTGAAACTGGAGGGCTCGGGTCCAAGCCTCACCGGTGACACTGTGTTTTGTTGGTGTGTTCTTGGGCAATACACTTTCCATTTGCCTCCGTCGTATGGGGACGTAAATCGGGCGGTCCTCTAAGCATGTAAGAGAACCACAGAAATCTAGTATTTAGTAGCATGTAAGAGAACTACAGAAATCTAGTCTTTAGTAAGAATAGGGCAGGTTCCCAGATTCATGTGTATTTTAATCATTACCCTCTCTTTTGGGCGACTCAAAAAAACTATAATGTGTAGATGCGGCGTTAAACAACATTCAATCCATACTTTACAATAGGACTGTAATAACAAGTGTGAACACGCCCCACACACACCCCACGCCCATCCCAACTCCAAATCAAAAAGCAGTCTAGCATATTTAACATATTTAACATGTTTGTCGGATTTTAGGGAGCACGTATCGGGTCCAACTTTGTTCATCATAGGAGTTTACGAATAACATAATTATTCTGAAAATACACCAGAAACAAAGATTTTCTAATGGGCATTCCCCTAATTCAACCAAGATCCACACCCGGATATTGTCTTTACACCCAATCAAACACTCAGCCCTTTTTAAAAAAATATACTGGATAGCGCGATCGGGGATGATCCTCCACCTTACCACCGCGAACAACAAAAAAAACATATCTAATATTCTCTGATAAGTGTCCATCTAATGGGGACATAATGGAGAAGGGGTAGGATGGGGTATGAATGTTAAAACTCGGACCACGTTGTTTGGCGTTGTACTGTTTATGAGGATCGTACACTAAGTACTCATACTGTAGTGACGTTGTCCTGTTTATGAGAATCGTCCACAATGAACTGATTCAATAATGGGTTTGTCCTGTTTATGAGGATCGTACACTGTGAATTGACACAGTAGTGGCGTCGTCCTGCTTATGAAGATCGTGCACTTTGTACTGATACAGTAGTGGCGTTGCCCTGTTTATAAGAATCGTGCACTCTGTACTGATACAGTAGCGGCGTTGACCTGTTTATGGGGATCGTGCACTATGAACTGAAACAGTACTGGTGTTGTCCTGTTTATGAGGATCGTGCACTCTGTACTGAAACAGTAGTGGCGTTGTCTTGTTTATGAGGATCGTACACTATATACTGATACAGTAGGGGCGTTGTCTTGTTTATGAGGATCGTACACTATGTCCTGATACAGTACTGGCGTTGTCCTGTTTATGAGGATTGTACACTCTGTTTTGATACAGTAGTGGCGTTGTTCTGTTTATGAGGATCGTACACGCTGAGCTGATACAATAGTGGCGTTGTCCTGTTTATGAGGATCGTACACTATGTACTGATACAGTAGTGGCGTTGTCTTGTTTATGAGGATCGTATACTATATACTGATACAGTAGTGGCGTTGTCTTGTTTATGAGGATCGTATACTATGTACTGATACAGTAGTGGCGTTGTTTTGTTTATGAGGATCGTATACTATTCACTGATACAGTAGTGGCGTTGTCTTGTTTATGAGGATCGTATACTATGTACTGATACAGTAGTGGCGTTGTCCTGTTTATCAGGATCGTACACGATGAGCTGATACAATAGTGGCGTTGTCTTGTTTATGAGGATCGTATACTATATACTGATACAGTAGTGGCGTTGTCCTGTTTATGGGGATCGTGCACTCTGTACATAAACGGTAGTGATGTTGACATGTTTATGAAAATCGTACACTATGTACTGATACAGTAGGGGCGTTGTCCTGTTTATGAGAATCGTACACTCGTACACTATGTACTGATATAGTACTGGCGTTGTCCTGTTTATGAAGATTGTACTGATACAATAGTGGCGTTCACCTTTTTTTAGAGGATCGTGCTCTCTGTACTGAAACAGTAAAGGCGTTGTCCTGTTTATGAGGATCGTACACTATGTACTGATACAGTAGTGGCGTTGACCTTTTTTAGAAGATCGTGCTCTTTGTACTGAAACAGTGGTGGCGGTGACCTGTTTATGAGGATCGTACACTATATACTGATACAGTAGTGGCGTTGTCCTGTTTATGAGAATCGTACACTATTTACTGATACAGTAGTGGCGTTGACCTTTTTTAGAGGATCGTGCTCTCTGTACTGAAACAGTGGTGGCGGTGACCTGTTTATGAGGATCGTACACTATATACTGATACAATATTGACGTTGTCATGTTTATGAGGATCGTCCACTCTGTACTAATACAGTAGTGGCGTTGTCCTTTTTATGAGGATTGTACACGCTGTACTGATACAATAGTGACGTTGTCCTGTTTATGAGGATCGTACACTATGTACTGATACAGTAGTGGCGTTGACGTGTTTATGAGGATCGTACACTATGAACTGATACAGTAGTGGCGTTGACGTGTTTATGAGGATCGTACACTATGTACTGATACAGTAGTGGCATTGTCTTGTTTATGAGGATCGTACACTATGTACTGATACAGTAGTGTCGTTGACGTGTTTATGAGGATCGTACACTATGTACTGATACAGTAGTGGCGTTGACCTTTTTTAGAGGATAGTGCTCTCTGTACTGAAACAGTAATGGCGTTGACCTGTTTATGAGAATCGTACACTATGTACTGATACAGTAGGGGCGTTTTCCTGTTTATGAGAATTGTACACTATGAACTGATACAGTAGTGGCGTTGACGTGTTTATGAGGATCGTACACTATGTACTGATACAGTAGTGGCGTTGACCTTTTTTAGAGCATCGTGCTCTCTGTACTGAAACAGTAATGGCGTTGACCTGTTTATGAGAATCGTACACTATGTACTGATACAGTAGGGGCGTTGTCCTGTTTATGAGAATCGTACACTATGAACTGATACAGTAGTGGCGTTGACGTGTTTATGAGTATCGTACACTATGTACTGATACAGTAGTGGCGTTGACCTTTTTTAGAGGATCGTGCTGTCTGTACTGAAACAGTAATGGCGTTGATTATCTATGAGAATCGTACACTATGTACTGATAAAGTAGTGGAGTTGTCCTGTTTATGGGGATCGTGCACTATGAACTGATATAGTACTGGCGTTGTCCTGTTTATGAAGATTGTACTGATACAATAGTGGCGTTGACCTTTTTTAGAGGATCGTGCTCTCTGTACTGAAACAGTAAAGGCGTTGACCTGTTTATGAGAATCGTACACTATGTACTGAAACAGCAGTGGCGTTGTCCTGGTTATGAGGATCGTACACTATTTACTGATACAATAGTGTCGTCGATGTGTTATGAGGATCGTACACTATGCACTGTTACAGTAGTGGCGTTGACCTTTTTTAGAGGATCGTGTTCTCTGTACTGAAACAGTGGTGGCGGTGACCTGTTTATGAGGATCGTACACTATATACTGATACAGTAGTGGCGTTGTCCTGTTTATGAGAATCGTACACTATGTACTGATACAGTAGGAGCGTTGTCCTGTTCATGCGGATCGTGCACTATGAACTGATATAGACTGGCGTTGTCCTGTTTATGAGGATCGTACACTATGTACTGATACATTAGGGGCGTTGTCCTGTGTATGAGGATCGTACACTATGTACTGATACAGTAGTGGCGGTGACCTGTTTATGAGGATCGTACACCATATACTGATATAGTAGTGGCGGTGTCCTGTTTATGGGGATCGTGCACTATGTACTGATACAGTAGTGGCGTTGTCCTGTTTATGAGGATCGTGCACTCTGTACATAAACGGTAGTGGCGTTGACATGTTTATGAATTGAATGTTGTTTAACGGCTCATCAACACAATACAGGATATTTAGAGCCGCCCCAGAGAGAAGGGAAGGATACATAGGAGTCCGGGAACCTGCACTACTCTTTTTATCGAATAGATTCCTATGATTCTTTAACGTACTCGGAGGATAGACCGATACACGGGACCGCCCGGTTTACGTCCCCATCCGACGGACGAGGCTAAGGAAAAGTGTCTTGCTCAAGAACACACCGACGGAACTCAGTGGCACCACGGAGGATGGAACCCGGGGCCTCCGGTAACAAATCCGCCGCGCTACCGACTACGCCACGCCAGCCCCTAACATGTTTATGAGGATCGTGCACTATTTACTGATACATTAGGGGCGTTGTCCTGTTTATAAGGATCGTACACTATGTACTCATACAGTAATGATTAGTCCTATTGATGAGGATCATGTACTGTACTGTCGTCCGTCCTTTAATCGCTCAGGAAAGTTAAAAAAAACAGACAGATCGTACAAGTAACACCAGAGTTATGACCCATGATGTATTTAAATAGTATTTGTTTACCTTCGTAAGACGACATGACCTTTTTTTCCATTGATATTTACAAAACATTATCAAATTGTTGATATCAATAAAATATCGAAAATTAACCACATCGGACCAGTAACACCAGAGTTTGATTTTCTTAAATGTGCTATATTTTGCCTCGTTAAAACGATATAACTTTATGCTTAAGTACATTACAGGTTTCTCCATTGTCTTCCATTGTTATCTGACCATATTTAAAACCATGTAGAAAACACAAACCTGCTAGGGATACTGGGAAGCTTACTGCTAAATGAAGATAAACATGACACGACGCTTTCCGGCGATGACTCAAGTCCCGGTATTCCATATCCGGTGACGTTATTCCGTATCTGCACAACATGGCCCTCTTGCCTAGCGTCCCCGTGGCTACCGCCTGGTCTGTCGCCCAAATAGCGAATGATGCGGTTACATATGACGGCGTTCCCCACCTACGAACCCGTAGACCACGCTCCCGACAATACGCTCTACCTGCGCTCCTATCGTCTATACGGCTACACAATGAATACTCAGTTTTACAATGTTATCAGAATAGGTATTCTACAATAGCCTTATGGAATCACCATGAATGAATAAACCCGAAATCTAAACCTTCCTCGAATTAACATTATGCTAAACTTTAACAAAACGAGTAATACAATTACAGATTACAGATGTAATTTAACGACAATGAAATCTTACAATTCTAGATGTAACTCAAAACTTACAACATAATAATTCAACCATGAACATCATACTTAATTTTTAATGCATAGACAATATGACTGAATGAATAACTGTTTTTACATCCTGCTAACACATTATAGGCTATAATGGTCAAGCGACCTCAGAGGGGTGGGTTGGTCTGTATTTGTCTTGTTGTAAAAACGAATAGGTGATATCACTAATTCGAAAAGGTGATATCACTCTTTCAAAACGAATGGGTGATATCACCTATTCGAATCACTGCTATCACTCATTCAAATAGGTGATATCACCCATTCAATAGGTGATATCACTCTTTCGTTTTGAATCAGTGATATCACCTATTCGAATCAGTGATATCACCTATTAGTTTTTACAACAAGAAAAATACAGACTTCCCCAAGAGTAGTATCACGGAGAACGTTATACGTCCCTGGTATTATATAGTATTCTAACGGTTAGTTGTAATATCTCAGTGTAATTGGTGAAGGGTGTGTTTTATATACAACTTGAATTACTGTATCAAATAATATCAAATAATAGAAAAGGCATAGAAAATGAAATTATAATATGTTTTTTTATTTGTTAAAACAGTGTTTTGTTTTGTTTTGTTTTTGCGGGGTAGGGGTAGGGTGAGGGTGGGGGACAGCAGTACGTACCACATATTCTGGATCGATCCCTGTATGGGTATGTTTGGTAGGGTGTATACCCCTTCTGCTGTGTGGGGGAGGGGGAAGATGTCCGCATATATTGCTGCAAGAGCAAATGCGACCATAACATGAAAGCCGGCCATTATCTGCCAATGACGAAAAAAACTGCCAAATGTTGCAACAGACGACGATTTTGAAGGTCTGTCTATTTAGTAACACGAACCCTGGATGGGATCAGTCATTTATATAGAGTTTATTTTTGAATTGGTAATCGGTGATATCACTGATTCGAATAGGTGATACCACTTCGTGATAAAATGAATGGGTGATATCACCTATTGAATGGGTGCTATCACCTATTCGAATGGGTGATATCACTCATTCGTTTTGCATAAGTGATATCACTCACGAAGAACGAATCGCTGATATCACCTATTTGAATACGTGATATCACCTATTCGAATCAGTGATATCACCGATTCGAATAGGTGATATCACCGAATGGTATTTAAAAATAATACGGCGCCCTATATATGTTGTGATATTCACGTTCAGACATTCATGAGATGAGTAGCTATCCCAGATTGTGAATAATGTGTTTTTTGTCTCTTTTGATGTTATTTGATAATATTCAAACAACAACAACTCACATACTAAAGTTAAGTTCATTCCCTTGTTTAAAAGGTCAAATATTGCTAAAATAGGATAATTAACCTCGTCGGGCGACCAATACCGAAAGAAAGACAACTCCTCTCGAATGAACTAATATACGAGCTGGAGTTGTCTTCGTAATGCACATTTGACAATTTCCT
The DNA here is from genome assembly GCA_037043455.1 of Cyrtodaria siliqua. NCBI lineage: Eukaryota > Metazoa > Mollusca > Bivalvia > Adapedonta > Hiatellidae > Cyrtodaria > Cyrtodaria siliqua. The sequence continues at coordinate 214,256 of JAWPHD010001628.1, forward strand.
CGACTTCATTTTTTACTGCAGTATTGTACTTTCCAACAGTGTTTATATGCATATATGTTATTTAAACAAGCTTTTATATATACATTAGAGTTTTTATTTGGTATCTTCTGATACTGTCACCAAGGGAAATATTGTTGATAAATGATGGTGAATGATGACTGATGTTGATGGATGAATGATGATGAATGAATGATGATGCTACTTCTTTTGATGATGATTATGATGCATATAGATGATAACGATGATGATGTATATGTAGAATGATGAATAATGATGATTATTATGATTCATATTGATGATGATGATGATGTCAATGGATGATGAATCGATGAATGATTGATGATGATTATGGATGATGAATGATACAATTTGTTTTGTATGATCTTTGGTGAATTGTGTAATAATGTTTTAGTGTACATTGTACATTGTACATTTTATACGTAGATGGTCCGAATTGCAAATAGAGTCTATAATGTATCATACACGTATATAATGTTTGTCCTTTATTTCTATCTTCAGTACAATTGTTGGACACACCATCCTTAAGAAACGACACTCTTTAAACCTGCTACCGGTGATCCGCAGAGTGAATTGAATTGAATTGGATTTTATAGTCGCACCAACAGCTAAGGTCATATGGCGACTTTCCAGCTTCCATTGGTGGAGGAAGACCCCAGGTGCCCCTCCGGGCAATTTTCGTGCACGGGCGGGCACCTGGGTAGAACCACCGACGTTCCGCAAGTCAGCTGATCCGCAGAGTGAAGGAAGCCAGCATACCAAAGGAATGGGCTAGGATATCGGCTGCTAAAGCAACAGCAAATATGAACCTCACGGTACATATGCCTATTTATTGCATAATGTATAGCGTGTCCTGTATAATGTGTGGGGATTTCTCACCGATAATACCATAATGGGGGTTATATGATAGCTATCCGATTACTCAGTGTTATTTTGTTTACAGTAAAATATTCTGCCCATTCGTCCTTAGACTAGCATAATTCGTTTTCAAGCAATTTAAATTTAATGTCCCATTTGGTTATTACGTTTAGGAATTGGGAACCGTATTTACGCAGTTGACCGGGGAGTATATTTAGGAGGTGTTAGAATTGGTTGGCAAGCCTTTCGATCAAGACTCTGCTCGACTGGTGCTTCACTGTTCTATCATCTACGCCAATGAAGTCGGACAGCCTAAAGGTCAAGAACTCAGGTATTCTACTAAGGTTTGATACGCTGTATTTTGGCGCCTACAGTCCTCAAATTGTGTAGGATGGTTGGTTGCAACATGTAGATGACCCCTTTCAAGGTCAAGATCGCGATGACCTTGACGTTGAAACCGCTTCCGACCAATAACTAAAGAACGGTTGGATATACAGTGCTCAAACTTTGTAGGATGGTTGGTCACGACATGAAAATGACTTCTATTGATATTGGAGTCAGTAGGTCAAAGGTCACGGTAACCTTGACAAGGAAAACGTTTTCCGACCAATAACTAAGGAACGATTGTGCAAACTGTGTAGGATGGTTGGTCATGACCTGCAGATGACCCCTAATCATTTTGGGCCAGTAGGTCAAAGGTCAAAGTTGTTCTGACCTTGATTTTGAAAACAGTTGACACTCAATAACTAAAGAGTAGCTGGGAATATCATCATCAAACTTGGTGGGGAAGTCTGACTGCATGTCTACTTCGACCAGACCATCAATGGGGGGCATGCATGTTTTATAAACAGTTCTTGTTATACTCATTATTCACGCGTAGATGTTATACACTACGGCTTCTGTAATGTTTTATGACATCTGTGAGCAAAGCACAGTCCCAGCAATGGAAGTCCTGCTAATTCCTCAATGTCTACAGGTACTTATTGTAAATGCTTCGACTGCTTATCTTCGGGCCTATATTGCCCCATTTTGCGGCGCTTTTGTTCAATCAAGACCTAAGTGGCATGGCTCGATGCAAATAATTATCAAAATGAATGAAGCACGTTTAAATTAGAGCGTATTATTCAGTTTTAATTTTACATTTGAGACAGCACAAAACACAAAATCCATACATATTTCCCTATCATAGATGATAATGCGTTGCTCATGAAGAGTGTTATCATATCGTAGTGGCATGTGCATTTATTTTTTGAGGGGGTAACTTGTTGTAACTAAGGTATGGTTTATTTGCAGGATAATGCAGGCACCTCCATGTCGGTTTCAGTATTGCAGGATAATCCGAGAAGCTTCAAGTTGGATTCAGTCGATAAACCAGTCACAAAGAGACCGAGGAATACAGATACTGCAGAAAGTCTGGTCAGACGCATTGAGCAACTGGAGAAAGAGAAACAGGATAGCGTGGATGATATGCGCGAAAAAGTAAGGACATTGGCAACTCAGTCGGAACCATCTGAGGCTCTTATATTGTTAACACTTGATGAAATTGCTAAATTGTCTAGAAAAGTAAATCACTCAGAAGCCACGTGTGATGAACTGGCCAGGCAAGCAACTAGACATCAAGATACAATTAGTGTAGCATCATTGTGTCTCTCGGTGTTAGGTGGGAAAGCCTCCGATGTCATTTCAAAGGCAATTCGTAAATGTATGAAAGAGAAGTCAAACGCCACGTCTAACACTTGGGAACCAAAGAAAGATGATAATGCTACAGCAGTGTCTCCCTTAAGCAACATGTATCTCCTTTCATGTACGATCAATATCCACCTCCGTCTGGCTTTGGATTCCCTAGACCTGCTTTTTCGGGGTTTCCTTGGCAATATCAGAGCGCTCCGAGACCTGGTATAGGTAATTCGGGCACATGGAGCGTCAAGGGTGGCTGCCGTTTTTGTGAATCTAGTACTCATATAGTAAACGACTGTGAGCTTATGAAGAAAACCAAAAAGAACCAATTTGCACAATAATAAGGTTACCTTGAGCATGGCAGCTGATTACAGTCTATTTTCACTAAGGACAGTACTTTTAAAGTTGCGATTTTTTATATTGTTACGAAGATGTTAAACTTGGTTTATTGGAGTACGAGGGTCATCCAATAATCAGGGAGACTAAGTAAGTCTGAACATGTTGTTTTGTTTAAATATCATTTTTAAGGTTTGAATTAAAACTTCTGTATATTATTGTTTTTAATTTCCGATATCTTGTCATTCAAATAATAGAAAAAAAAAATAATAGAAATAAAACATAATAAAAAAAAATAAAAATAATAATAACAATAATTTAAATGTAGTTATTTTTGGTTGCTAGGCAATTGTCTCAAGAACGGAGGCGTAGATTTCTGTAAAATTGACACGCACATGTAAGAGATGAATGTGATATTCACGTGAATGCATAACAGTATGCGTATCGTAAATTTATAATTATTTCAGAAATATTCAAAACAACAGAGTATTGATTCGCGCGGCCGGTCATGGAAGTCACACATTAGAACGAGGCCTCGCATTTGAAGTCAACTGATGCAATATATTTCAAAAGTTCATATTGAATCAGTTAAAGATCATAGTGGAATAAAAATGAATAGTTATTGAAATATGTCCATTAAAGAAAACGGTATTAAACTAGTCCCACTACTTATTGGATAACCCTCGTATGTCTATTTTTTGTTTAATCTGGAGATTCAGCCTTTAAATGTTTTCTCAAGTAAACAGATGAATCTGTGTAAATTTTGTATAAAAGGTATTATTTCGGTCTGATATTTTTATATTTGTAATGTTAATTTTGTTTAAGATATTATTTATGACAGCAGAAACACCTCTTCTTGATACCTAAAGGCCACTGATGCCTTAGTGAATCTTTGATTCACGCGGGTTGAAAGTGGAGGTTTTTTGCTGTCTCCTAAGGTAAACTTCTGATGTTTGTCCATTTATTTAACAGGATAATGGAGATTTGAGAAGCTGTGATTTCATTGTAGTATTTACCTGAATGGGAGAAAGAACCCTGGTTTTATCCCTTTACACGAAATTATTAAAAAGTATCAGAGGTTGACTACCTTGGGAGGCAGGGAGCCTCCGCCTTCAGCCTACCATCCTTCTACAGAGGATGTATTGGACGGAGCTAGGTTACTTATTCCGTATTGTGACTGAATCGGGCTGTGTCCTTGACCAGCCGGTCACATGCTCTGTTGTGTATGAAAGATTAAGATCTTACCTGTTTTGTTTGGGTCTATATGAAGGAGAAACTCCACATAGCTTCAGAAGTGGATGTGCTGTCACTTTAGCTTTATCAAATTCAAATGGTAACTCTGATGATTTGATGGGTCATATAGGTTGGTTTACTGAGCAAAGTACAGAATACTATAGCAGGGCTCAAATTTGTAATGATGCACAGGTAGCAAAGAGATAGCAGATGTGTGCAATTTTCAGGAGGCAGAAAAAGTTTCAATACAAACGTAAATGATTCACAGTTTAAGATGTCTTTCTAGTCAATGGTTGTATGTATCTGATGTGCAAGTGATTGACACGTCGCATGGCTTACTTATTGGCCACGGCTTTTTATCATTGTATAATTGTTGTACTGGTACAATATATGTAACAATGCATATGTGAAACTCCTTAACTCTACCTCTTTCGGCTAAACTAAGCTTGACTGAGAAGTGGAAATAACCACCTCTGGTTTGACTTTATATTTGCTATGCCTACCCCCAACTAGGTTTCGAATTGTCCAAAGCACGTTAAGTTACAGAGTTTCACCTATATATAGAATAGTTTAATAATTGATTTGTCAATTTTGTTTTGGTGTTAGTGAAAATTAGTTTTAGATTATACAAGACTTGTAAAAGAAATTTACAGATAATATTCAGAAAATAATTATAATTATGTTTATTTATAAAATAAATATGATGAGTATAGTAAATAATTTTGCACAATGATAATGATGTTAATGATGTTAGTTTGTTATATTAAAAACATTTAAAGCTTTCTTGACTTTGTTTTATAACACTTGTAATGGTTGATTAAAGGGAGAAAACTCAATTTTACCATTGTAGACGTATCTCACTCTTGTCTTCCGAAACAGCTAGCATATGCACTTTGTTGGAAGTTGCATATAGATACAAATCGAACAGGAAAAGCAGAATTCAAGGACGACAGTCACAAACACACAGAGAAACAAAGAACAAATTTAAAGATGAATAAAAGGCCAAATAAGACATCACAAACACAAAAAGGTTGCCAATAGGGCTACCGCCTTGGAACGGCCAGAGGCAAAAAAGGCCGCTGGGTGTTTAAACCAGGTTCTAGGGTGCACCAAACCTCAAACTTACTCTACCGTCAACCCAATCAAACGGGACAGTGTAAATAAAGAAATCCACGCCATAAGCTATTCTCTAACCAGCACGGCAGCATTAATAGGCAATATAAGTAAAACACAAGGATGCTCGTGTATATATAAATACAAACAAAACAATAGCCTAGAAAGCCATAAAGAAGGTACTCAATGACTTGGCAGAAGCCAGAGCAACAGGAGAATAAACCATTGAGGGCACGACAAGACAAGACTGCAGACAAACATCAAACGTCACCGTCCGTTTGGGCTTTAGGTAGACGTCATCATAGGGTCCACAGCCAGTCCGCCATCGCACAATTGTAGAGGAAAGCATAGTGGGGAACTGTAAATGGGTCCACCACCAAGCAAGCAGTGCGTTGCAAAATGATAGGGTCATAGCCTCTTTTGATAAACCTTTTAACAGGTTTAATAAAGATAGTATGAAAGTGATCGTGGCCAAGGATCGTACGACGTTTGTAAAACACGTCACCATAGAAGTCAGCTTATGATAGTCCTTGTCGCAGAACGGTTCTTAAATTACTTTTATATTTGGAAAGAAGATCAGATTTACGATAAGAACATTTTGCAAAGGTTTTACGAAGTTGATGGTAACGGTAACCATGATGGAGTAGCTTTTTAGTTATACAAAGATTACGAATATTGAAGTCCTTAACTCGAGTACAAGCTCTAGAAAAACGAATAAGTTGAGATACATAGACCCCATAAGAAGTTGCTCGGGAACATCCCCATCTAAATGGGGTTAATTAACAATATCAAAATTAAAATCATCCCTCTTGTCATCTATTTTGCTAATTATTTCACCATTTTCAATGGAGAGATGTAAAGGAAGAAAAGAAGCGTTAGTATCAGAAATATTAGCTTTATTAAGTTTAAGTTCTTTAGGGTATATATTATTAACCATAGCAGAAACGAAAGGGTTGTAAATGTTTAATATGTCATTCCGATACCGAGAGGTGTCATTAAAGGCCTCATTAAGATCTTCATGGGTATCTGGTGAAAGACTCAACATGAAATCTCTTTCATAGCAATATAAAAACAGACATGCGACAAGGGGTGCAAAGCTCGTACCCATAGGGATACCAAAAATGTGTCTATAAACGGTCGTTCCATACCTGAAGAAAATATTATCTAATAGGAAGATGAGTGCTTCACAAACTTTTTGACACGTCCACATAGTGTAATTGTCTAAGCCGCCGTTAGTAAAAAAACGCTTTAATGTTATTAAAGGCCAAAAATGTAGTACTTTCCCTAGCGAGTGTTTTTTGAATATGAATAATAAGCCTGTCTTTGATAAGGTGATGTGGTAAGGTTGTATATATCGTAGAGAAGTCACAAGTCCTGATAGCTGAAACTTGACGTTTATTGCAAATTTTATCAAGAACGTCTCCAGAATTTTTAATAGACAAAACAAATTAATCCCAGAGTTGTCATAAGTATTATTACAATATTATCTGACGTGATCTTTAACGGCAGTAAGACAAGAAGTTAACAGTTTGGATATGATTGTGGTAGTGCTGGCACTATAATTCAAAATAAAGCGGGCCTTATACGGGTTTTTATGTAATTAAGGAATCCAGTACATAGTTGGCAGTTGTTTCTATCCCAGTCTTGAAAGTAGTGCACCGACTGATATGTGTGGAAACAACATCATCCTCAGTAAAATGAACTGGAGTATACGAATTAGTGCTACCGAGTTCCAGAGATAAAACATTGACGTAATGTAGGCGTCAAACAATAATTACATTATTAGCTGCTTTATCAGCAGGAACTAAAACAAATTTATTATGCTATTCTTGAATTCCCGATTTTAAATTACGAAAGAAAAACCTAGGTCTTGGAGGAAGAAAAGAGGGGTTAGCATTATAAAAGTTAATACGTGTATCTATAATTTTAAAAATTGACTTTTTCCAAGTAGAACGAAAGTTCACTACGACACCATGTTATACTAAAATCGTCAAACAGAGTGCTTTCAAGACTGTTTAAAAATAGTATGTAAATCAGCGACTGAAATAGTTACACGCGATATACGTTTGATGTTACGCCTACGACCATGAGACCTCGATTAGAAAATATAGAAAAAATGTCAATATTAGGATCTTTTGAAATAACTATTATCATTAAGGCCGAGTGGATATGGTGTCTGTAAGTTGTTCATCCACTTAAGTTCTGCAATATGTCTAGCTTTTATTTTAAAGCTTAGTAGCATCATTATCATAAATTATATATTCAACCGGTTAAACAGTAACATTATTAAAAGTATGACCTGATTGACAAAAGTGTTGGTACAAGTATTCTTTTTTACTTTTTAAGCTTACCTGCAATATATTTATGTTCACGAAATCGAACTTTTAAAGATCGACCTTTAGTCCAACATATTGTATACCGCAACGTGGTGCATTTCAAGTCAAAACATTAATGACGTGAGATGTACGTCAATCAACATTTGAAGCTAGACAAACATTAAACATTCTACCAAAAAACATGTTAACAGCTGATTTAATGGTGGACTTGCAAGATAAATCATTTAAACAACTGCACCTCTTAGCATTGCATTTATTAATAGAGGAAAGCACATGTCGAATACGGAGTTTGTCTTAATTATGGATATGCCATGTAAAGTACAACATACTATTTTGAAAATGACACAACTGTTTACCGTGTAAATTGATCTTTCTCCCTAACAACCATTGCAAACCAGCCACATTGTATGATAGACAATAGCTCAAAAATTCAAGGTCGCACTTAGAGGTCAAATATCACGAATAGGTACAATATCATTTGTATGACATTGAAAACGGTTTCCGACCAACAACTGAAGACCGGTTGGGCCTACAGTCCTCAAACTTTGTAGGGTGGTTGGTCATGAAATGTAGATAAATCCTATTGATGTTGGGGTCAGTAGGTCAAGGTCACGGTGAACTTGAAATAGAAAATTGTTTCCAACCAAAAACTGAAAAACGGTTGGGCTTATAGTCCTCATACTTTTTTTGGGCGGTATGTTATCACATGTAGATGACCCCTATTGATTTTGGAGTCTAAAGTTAAGGTTGCAGTGACTTTTACATTGTAAACGGTTTCTGGCCAATATCTAAAGAACGGTTGTCCTACTGACCTCAAACTTTGACGGGTGGTTGGCCATGACATGTAGATGACCACTGATGATTTTGGGGTCAAAGGTCATGGTCACAGTAATAAAAGACATAGAAGGGGCATCCGTGCCCTATGGTCGCATTTTTAGTTAAATACATAAGTGGATATTACATTTTGAATCTGATAAGCCTAATCAATCACAGAATACATAGGAAACAGGAATTATTTTGACCTAATATTCATCAAACTTTTGAGCACATGAATCAGACTCGACTCAAAATCTCAATTTTTTCAATTCCAAATAAAAACAATTTTACTAATTTTTTAACAGAAAAAGTCTGAAAATCACAATTTTAATCCATATTTTGTGTTGATAGTGTTTGCAAAAAAAAGGAGATTTTGAGTCGTGAGTCTGATTATTGTGTTCAAACTGTTGATGAATTTAGGCCCAGGAATGTCATTTTAATAATTTTTATTGTGATGAGTTTTGGAAATAGGTAGAATTTAAGGAGTTTGGTGATAGTGATATTGCGTGAAAGCTGACTGGTCATTTTCTTGTTTCGTCCCAGAACTTATATGACGGAGACTGGAGGCTTGAAGTTAGAAATCCAGGGCAGGGCAACTTTAAGTTTTAAACTGACATGAAAACATATGACTGGATATTCATAGAGTTGCAAATATAGAACGGAATACGGGTATAGTTGGACATGATTTCATTGAGAGGCAGGGCAATTCTCAGATGTATGTATCTTACATGTATGGCACACTAAGGCAGGAGTAATACAGCTATTCAATTATAACCAGTCGGCTCTCCCCCTGTACTGGGGGAGAAAAAAGTAGATATCAAAATCGAACAGGTAAAGTAGGATTCAAGTACGCCAGTCAACCACAAACATACACAGAAACAAAGAACAACTAAAACATCACAAACACAAAAGTATTGGCAATAGGGCTACCGCCATGGAACGGTCAATGGCAAAAAAGGCCGCTGGTGGTTTAAACCAGTTTCTAGGGTGCACCAAACCTCACACTTACCTTACTGTCATCCCAATAAAACGAGCCATGAACTATTCTCTAACCAACAGCATTAATAGGCAATATAAGTAAAACACAAAGATGCTCGTGTATATATAAATACAAAAAAAATACCCTAGAAAGTCACAAAGAAGGTACTCAATTACATGGCAGAAGCCAGAGCAACAAGAGAACAAACCATTGAGGGCACGACAAAACAATATTTCAGACAAACTTCAAACGTCACAGTCCTTTTGGGCTTTAGGTAGACGTCATCAAAGGGTCCACAGCCTGTCCGGTCATCGCACAATTAAAGCGGAAAGCATAGTGGCCAACTGTAAATGCGTCCACAACCAAGCATGCTGTGCGTTGCAAAATGATAGGGTCATAACCTCTTTTGATAAACTGTCTAACAAGTTTAAAAAAGTGTGTTAGTCATGTCACCATCGAAGTCAGGTTGAGATAGTCCTTGTCGCAGAAGAGAAACAAGAAAGGAAACTTCCGCTGATGTTGATGCTGATTGCCTAGACAGCAAAACAGAAAAAAAGTAATGATGTTGTAAAAATATTTAGGTAGACCGCCAACAATAGTCCAAACAAAAATGTTCTTGAAAAGTTCAGTACAGAACGGAGCTGGCCCCCTTTCTCTTAAAACATGCATTTTGGTAAAAAAAAAAAAATTAAATCTACGAAATTTACTGAAATTTTTTCCGAGACAATATTCTGTATACTTTCCTTACCAAACAAATCACACTAACACAGATCGTGTAGATGGCAGCTATTGATTATCAACATTCATCAAATTAACTCCCATTAACATTTCCATATCATCCATAAAATATTATTGCTTGGCAAATTTGAAACTGTTTAATGGGATATTTAGTGTGCTTATCAAACATTGTTTCACTAAAACGCTGTTTAAGCTTGTATACGCCCCTCAAAAACTGGCCTATTGAAATCCCAAAAACGTCGGACGTTTCTTTTTTTGTTTAGTATATTTGGAAAGAAGATCAGGGTTACGATAATAATATTTTGCATAGGTTTTAAGTTTATGGTAACGGTAGCCCTGGTGGAGTGGCTTTAGTTATACAAAGATTACGAATATTAAATCCCTCAACTCGAAAACAAGCTCTAGAAAAACGAAAAAGTTGAGACACACAGACCCCATAAGAAGTTGATCGGGGAACATCCCCATCTAGATGGGGATAATTAACAACATCAAAATTAAAATCATCTCCCTTGTCATATATTTTGCTAATTATTTCACCTTTATCAATAGAGAAATGTAAATCGGGAAAAGATGCATTAGTATCTGAAATATTAGCTTTGTTAAGTTAAAGTTATTTGGGATATATATTATTAACCATAGTAGAAAAGAAAGGGGTGTCAATACTCAACATGTCATCCAGATAGTATCATTAAAGGCTTCAATAACATCGGCCTGGGAATCTGGTGAAAGACTCAACATGAAATCTCTTTCATAGCAATATAAAAGCAAATCTGCCACAAGGGGTGCACAGTTCATACCCATAGGGTTACCAGCAATTTGTCTATAAACGGTAGTCCCATACCTGACGAAAATATTATCTAATAGAAAGATGAGTGCTTCACAAATTTCTTGGCAAGTCCACATAGCGTAATTGTCTAAAGTCAAAAACGCTTTAATATTATTACACGCCAAAACTGTAGTTATTTTTTCTAGCAAAATATTTCTGAATAATAGCAATAAGCTTGTCTTTGATACAGGAATGTTGTAAGGTTGTATATAGTGTAGCAAAGTCATAAGGTACCGACCATTTTGATTTCGGGGTGGGGTGGGGAGTCTGGGATTAATCCTGAAAAAAACATTCTGGCCCTTGAATTGCTGAACAAAATATCCTGGCTCTGACTTAAAGGGAAAAAAAATAAACAAAATAAACAGTCCCTCAAATTGTTGAAACGAAAAATAATCCAGCCTTCTCTCACATTCTTGGGGAAAAAAATCTGGCTGTGAGTCCAATTAGAGGAAAAAATAATCTGGCTCCCTCTTCGGTCTATATGATAAATGTAGATCTACTTCATCAAACACTGGATTCAACATGGAAATGATTAACAATATCTGCCTACATCCTCAACTTCTACTCAGAAGTTTATCGAAATCTTCAGTTGAATGAATTGTAGAATACAGTGATAGTATTCATGGTTATAATAAATGTGACGTACATAGATCATGGTAGCAATACATGCGGTATACATTAGTCATGTTAGTTATAAATGTGGTATACACTGGCAATGGTGGTAGTAAATATTTTGTATAAAGTGTTATAAAGTAGTCATGGTAATTCTGTATACACTGATCATGGTAGTAATGAACATGATATTTAAATAAAGTCATTGTTATAATTAATGTGGTATACATGTCATGGTTGCAATAAGGCCATTATTTTTTGATAATTCGTTTTACGAACCTTCCTACGACAAAAAGGAATTAGGTATTTTATTTTTCCTTTGGAATTTGATAGTGCTCTTTTTCCCCCTTCCTCCTACAGCTGTTATCTGTCTTATGGGTCTTAAAACAAATAATAAAAAAGTAAATATTGTAATCCTGTGAGGGTGACAGTGAATAATTGTTAACCTTCTAAGGCTATTTATTTTATTATAATTAAAAATATGATTGAAAAAGATATTTGGTTCTGCTTAATATTACGTTGAAATAAAACATGAGGAAAATGGACATGTTAGTGATCAATGTGGTATGCAGTGGACATGGTAGTATTACAATACAAGGGTCCTGATACTTGTGCGATGGACTTTGTGAATATGGACATAAGAAGCAGCTTCAGCCACATGCAGTGCCAGGTTATAGACAAAGCTATGCGCTATATGCTAGTGTTAATAAGAATGGTATGGAACATGGTAGTCATTGCCCAGTATAAGACAATCCCCTAAACCACCAAACAAAACATCCAATCAATTCATAATTTAGAAGAGCTTAAGGGGGATCACATAGAAAGCAGACAAGTACAAGCATAACTAAATATTAATACCAGCACATGTTCTATCCACCAAATATGGAAAGATCCATATTAAACAAGAGCTGTCGAAAGGACAGCATACTCCACTATTCAAAGTACACTTTAAACAAGGTCACTGACACTTCTGTCTCAGCAACCCTGGTGCCAGTTCATTCACAAAGCCAAATCTTAATTGTAGAGGTTAATAGGTGGTGGTTACTGAGGAGAGGGTATAGGGGTGCGGGGAGCCGGTGGTCAGTAAACATATATACCAAATATCAAACAAGACCTTCAATACCCCCAGAAAGAATATGTGGTGATGGCGGTGCCTATCTGTGGTGAATGGCGGTGGTGGTGTAGGAGTTTGGGGTTTATGGGGCTAATGACATTTACAGGCTTGTCATTGTTATTGGATGCATGCAGTGAGTTTCATTGAAATATATGAAGCTGCTTAAAAATCTTTAACTTAAACTCTAAGTAGAAAAAGAAAATATCATCTGGCTAAAATGAAATAAAAAGTTACGAACATGTGTCTGTAAGTGATAACACTTGTCAAGCTCCTTTGACAGAGATATTTGGCTAGTGGGTATTAATATAAATGGACATGCCAACAAATAAGTAATAGATAGAGTCTGGTCTCAGTGAGTTGGCTTATTTAAACACCGAGATGGGCGTAGCCCATCGAGGTGTTTAAATAACCAACGAGCTGAGACAGACTCTATCTTTTTTGTAGCATGGTGTACGTAGTAACACTGTGACGTCATAGTGACCGTACTCTAAATTCCAATATCCGGTAGTTGTAGTACGGCATAGCCACGCCCCTTTAGTTACCCTAAATTAAACGATTTAATGCTCTGCATTCATCAAAGGAAATGTCACCGATCATGCTACAAAATAAGATAAATTCTAAGTCGAAAATAGGCTACACATTTTCTAAAATGCAATACTGAAAAAGGGCCATAATTTTGATAAAATGCAATACAGAGTTATGGAACATGAGTCTACTAACATTCGCGCTTTACTGAAGTTGTAATAATAATTAACAATCACCTATTGCAGTTAAGGCCTAAAAACTTTAACCAGAATGTTGAAGTCGAAAAAAGAACATAACTTTGTTTAAATGCAAAACAGAGTTAATATTGAACATGTGTCTACTAGTGCCCTTGATATTCCATTGTTGATGTACGACTTTCAGTTGTTAAAATAAATGGACTTGTCAAAAAAGCACTTACACCAGAAATTCAAAGTAATAAAAGGGCCATGCTTTTGCCTAAATGCCATACAGTTATGGAACATTTGTCTACCAGAGTCCTAGATGGTACTGACGACATATTTCAAGTTTCAGTGACTAGTGGCTGCTGAAATAACAGGACTTGGCCAACAACTGAAAACCAACCTCGACGCAGACGTTGAGTAGAACCTATAACAGCTCTTCTTATTCTACGAATAGTAAAACTTCCAAGTTGACGAAAAAAATTATCTGGCCAATGTATTAGGCGAAATAATAATCCCGGGTATAAAGAAATGAAAAAAAAAGAATTTCCGGCTGAAAGGGAAATCTGACTGTTCCAAGGCGGTAGCCCTAATGTCAACCTTTGTGTGTTTGTGATGTCGTCCTTGAATGTTTCTTTTCCTGTTCGATTTTTATATCTATATTTATAATGGTCAATAGCATATGCAGCAACATATACATAGGATATCATGTAAACAGTTATTCTAATGCAATTAAAATGTAACGCGTAACTCCATTGGGTAACGTCTCGAATTTTGCGATCGTCAAACTCCCGATTTACGAGACGTTGTAATAAGACACGTCATCCAGACGTCATTGGATGACGTCAACAAAATGCCGTTACCGGTGAACTGAGTTCCAGAAACACTCACCGCCACAGCGACAACAACACAGAGCGAAAGCGACACATCAGCTACACACCTACAAGAGAACCGACGCAGAGACGACTACGCAGATACCACTACGCAGCACATCTAGAATAATCCAAACATAATGCCGAGTCAACGGGGGATTCTTTCAGGGGCTCATATGGTAGAGGGACTATAATCCTTAGAAATCATCTTCATAATGGCCGTGGGTAACATGTACTACTGCGTGATATTCCAGTGTGGCATCACTAATATGTTTGGATGTTTCCACCTCACCACCCCACCCCCCTCACCCACCCCACGCACCCCCGAGTACTGAATACTCTCTAATTTAGAGCTGAGTACTGAATACTCCTTCATTTTAGACACGAAAACTGAATAATATTTAACATGAATTTCTTCATAAAAATTAACCAATTCGTCTAATTATATGAAGATGCAATATAAAAGGACATTTACAACTGTATTAAAGGTTGAATCTCACCGTTTAGATGTTTTGGGTTCAATCATGCAATCTAAATACGATGTCCTACGATTTTTGTTTATTTCATTTTTTTTTTTTACACAGAAAACATAGTTTGAAGGCATGTACCTATTTTGTATGCGTACTGAATACTAAATTATGTAATTTGGGGTTACTGGCAACCGGGCCGGGGTATTGAATACTCTCTAAATTTGCCCTGAATACTGTGTACCAAAAGGGGGGTGGGGAAACAGTCCCATACGTTAAAAGTAGACGGTACATCTATTTATGGTGGCTGATTTCTGCCATTGTTCTTCTTTTCCTAATTTCGCCGCGAAAAGACGACAAAACGAAAAGACGACACATGCAGTGCGAAAAGACGATAGAAGGCTACACGAACTAACGCAAAGACGACAAAATAAAATGACGTATTTTCGTATGGCGTTCTGACGTCTTTTCGCCTCTAAACTATAGTCTTTTAGTTATGTTGTTTTGTCGCATTTTCGTCCTGTTTAGTCGCCTTGAAACATATCACTACACACAATCACTAACAACAAAAGTCCACAAAAGAACTACACACTTCATAATGGCCAAGGATTACTGATAAGTAAGTGACCTCGGGACACATTTTTTGTTGTCATTATACCAGACAGAACAAAACCCCGTGAGGGATCTGTCTTTATCTCATATATACTTAATACTTAACAGGAGACACCTCGTTAGATGTAACTGACTATGTAGGAGACAACATTGTTAGATGTAACTGACTATACAGGAGACGATATCGTTCGATGTATCTGACTATACAGGAGACAACGACGTAAGATGTAACTGTCTATACAGGAGACAACATCGTTAAATGTAACTGACTATACAGGTGACAACATCGTTTGATGTTCTTACCTGTACAGGAGACAACATCGTTAAATGTAACTGACTATATAGTAGACCACATCGTTTGATGTTCTTAACTATACAGGAGACAACATCGTTAGATGTTCTTAACTATACAGGAGACAACATCGTTAGATGTAACTGACTATGCAGGAGACAACATCGTTAGATATTCTTAACTATACAGGAGACAACATCGTTAGATGTAACTGACTTTACAGGAGACAAAATCGTTAGATGTAACTGACTATATAGTAGAGCACATCGTTAGATGTTCTTAACTATACAGAACACAACATCGTGAGATGTAACTGACTATACAGGAGGCAACATAGATGTTCTTAACTATACAGGATGTAACTGACTATACAGGAGACAACATCGTTAGATACAACTGACTATATAGGAGACAACATTGTTAGATATTCTTAACTATACAGGAGACAACATCGTTAGATGCAACTGACTTTACAGGAGACAACATAGATGTTCTTAACTATACAGGAGACAACATCGTTAGATGTAACTGACTATACAGCAGACAACATCGCTAGATATTCTTAACTATACAGCAGACAACATCATTAGATGTAACTGACAATACAGGAGACAACATCGTTAGATGTTCTTAACAATACAGGAAACAACATAGTTAGATGTTCCTGACTATACAGTAGACAACATCGTTATATGTAACTTACTATACAGGAGACAACATCGTTAGATAATCTTAACTATACAGGATACAACATCGTTAGATGTAACTGACTATACAGGAGACAACGTCGTTAGATGTTCTTAACTATACAGGAGATTATATCGTTAGATGTTTTAAACTATACAGTAGACAACATCGTTAGATGTAACTGAATATATAGGAAACAACATCGTTAGATATAACTTACTGTACAGGAGACAACATTATTAGATGTTACTGACTATACTGGAGACAACATCGTTAGATATTCTTAACTATACAGGATACAACATCGTTCGATGTAACTGACTATACAGAAAACAATAGTGTTAGATGTAACTGACTGTACAGGAGACAACATCGTTAGATGTAACTGACTATATAGGAGACAACATCGTTAGATGTAACTAACTATATAGGAGACAACATCGTTAGATGTTACGGACTATATAGGAGACAACATCGTAAGATGTAACTGGATACATAGGAGACAACATTGTTAGATGCTCCAGTTAAAGTTGACAGGATAAAATATCTTTGGATGTTCCAGTTAAGGTTTTAGGGTCCTGTTAATATAAGATGTATTAATTATGCGTATATATCTTATGTTTAGGGATAAATACAACATGAGCACATTTATAGTAGTTCATTACATCATATTTAGCTGTTTAATAAAATGCACTGAACACATTTGCGGGAGGAACTAGCTACTTCATTGGGACAACGCCGCCATGCCTGGTTGCTTCCAAGTAACCTGACACGGTGTTGTTTATACTGGCATACTTTGTCATAGACAAGTAATGTCAACGCGTTCGTCGATCACACACGTACAAAATGGCTACACAAATAATAAAAAAAAACATAGCATTTCTAACATCTTCAAACAATTATATCAATGTTCGTGTGTTCAAAAGTTAAGTACGACTTTTTAGGGACATAGATAAACTATAAAAAGTCGTGCTTAACTTTGTCAAAATGAATTATTTTCACGCACATAACTGCGACTAAGAATAGCGTTCGGCAGTCGATTAAAGAGTCAATCAGTGTGAAGTAACTGTTGTTATTTAAATGCATCTGGATAATGCACGACTGAGTAAATCGGTCAGTAACAAATGAATAAAGTCTGTCTCGATATTTAAGGATCACACGTTCCAATTCGACGGGT
Source organism: Cyrtodaria siliqua (assembly GCA_037043455.1). Lineage (NCBI taxonomy): Eukaryota > Metazoa > Mollusca > Bivalvia > Adapedonta > Hiatellidae > Cyrtodaria > Cyrtodaria siliqua. Next base: position 231,723 of record JAWPHD010001628.1, read on the forward strand.
TCCTTTAAAGGGACAAATGGCAATCATGAAGGGTTTGAAATGGGTGACAGTGTCTCGATTTAAATTTTAGGTATTTACTATTTTGTCTCATTATACTATAGGTTTTAATATAGTATTGGTGCAATAATATCAAAAATTAATAATATGCAAAAACGAAGTGTTTAATACCATTATTATAATTAATATTAATGATTGAACAAATGCAAGTTATGCAGAAAAACTTGCGAGACGCCGTGGGTTTTTAAACAAACAAAGATTGCCGTGTGTCCTTTTAGCGTAGATTTTATCTGTGTGTGTATACATGACCACACTAAAGAGCGATAAACCCACTTGGGGTAAACCCGGTATCAGCGCAAATGGACCAGTCACGGTTAGGCAACGATGGTAGTATTGGTTGCGCCACGAATAGTCACTGATTCTCAACAACATCGCTAGATCCCAAGTCTGTCTGCAAATAAAGGTAGATTTTGAATGAAAATTGTAACTATTTCGTATTTTAGATTGTTTTCATTCCTAAATATGTCATTAAACGCTAATATATAAGTTAAATAATTATGTTTTAAGACGTGTTTTGCAAAATTGTATTATCGTAACTCAGATCTTCTTTCCAAATATAAAAGTAATTTAAGAACTCTTCTGCGACAATGACTATCACAACTTGACTTCTATGGTGACGTGGTTTACAAACTTTGTAAGATCCATGGTCATGATCACTTTCATACTATCCTTGTTTAACGTAAAATGTTGATCAAAAGAGGTTATGAACCTATCTGCAAGTTTGGTGGTGGACCCATTTACAGTTGTCCTCTATGCTTTCCTCTTTAATTGTGCAATGGCCGGACAGGCTATGGACCCTATGATGACGTCTACCTAAAGCCTAACAGGACGGTGACGTTTGACGTTTGATGTTTGTCTGCAATCTTGTCTTTTCGTGCCCTCAATGGTTAATTCCCTTGTTGCTCTGGCTTCTGCCAAGTCATTGAGTACCTACTTTGTGGCTTTCTAGGCTAATTGTTTTTGTATTTATATATACACGAGTATCATTCTGTTTTAATTATATTGCCTATTAATGCTGCCTAGTTGGTTAGAGAATAGTTCGTGTGTGTGTGTGTGTGTGTGTGTGTGTGTATTTCTAAGGATTATAGTCCCTCCACCTACGACAGGCGTCCTACCCGACGATTATAGACACAATGTCTGGACTTTTTATCTGTGTGTTGTTGTGGCATGTGATGTTATGTCTACTTGAAGCAGTGGACTCAATGGTTTCTTTATAGTGCTGCCACACTGGAATACCACGCCGTAGTAGACATGATACCCCCACCCACCCAGTCACATTATTCTGACACTGGTCAATCAGTCGTAGCACTACCCATTATTTGCTCGTCAGGCAAGGGTTACAAGTGACTACTCCTTTTTTAAAGTCTTTGGTATGACGCGGTCAGGGGACTCGAACCCACGACCTCCCGAATGCAAGGCAGACGATATAACCACTACACCACAATGCTTCGGTGAGAATAGTTCATGGCGGGGATTTCTTTATTTATACTGTCCCGTTTTATTGGGATGAAGTAGGGTAAGTGTGAGGTTTGGTGCACCCTAAAACCTGATTTAAACCCCATCGACCTTTTTTGCAACTGGCCGTTCCAACGTGGTAGCCCTATCGTCAACCCTGTTTGAGTTTGTGACGTCATATGCCTTTACATTGCCATTCATGCATGTCGTTTTGCGTGTTTTGGGGTTTACTGTGTTCTGTGAAAGCTACATGTCCTGTTCTACTTTTATACTTATTTTTGCATAGTTTCTCCATAAGGAACAGTTTTACATCGATTAGTAAAATGAAAGAATTCTTTAAAAAATTCAAAACGTATAGCGCTTAAATACATTTTGCTTTATCAAAATATGTATATAAACACTTGGAAAGTGATATTTACTTCATATTACTTGTCATAGGGTAAAACAGAACTGTTTTAAAAGAAAATGTGTGTCACGGTTTCTCCTGAAAGTGTCATGGCGCCTACACCGTGACGACAATATGTTTAATGTATCGATTACTCGACGATAATCTTCTCTTTTCCGAGTCTAAATAGCAGATGCAAACATTAGTTTCTGTGGTTTTCATCATGTACAGAAGCGGTTAGACATTATATTGACAGAATTTCTTTATATACATTTGAATCATCAAATTAAGAAATTTATCATAAAACTATTTCATTTAACATATACAGAAACAATACATAGTATGATTCTTACTTTATGAGTCTACGTGTTAATACTTACATGCCTACAGTTCAGTAGGAGAACAATTTAAAACTTAATCAGTATGGGGTGTCGTATTTTCTTTGAAAACACCATTTTGATATCGCCTATTCCAATAGGCTTTCCATACATCAATTCATGAGGCTTGGGTGGGCTGGTTTTAGCACACACTAGTGTCGAAGACTATTGTGATGCTACTAATCTTCATTTGTCCGTCATACCCATCATATTAGTTGACTCACCTGAGTACTGACACATTATCGAACTTCTTCGAAATCGTATGGTCATGTACAATCTATGCAAGTTTAGTTAAGATTGTTCAAGAATTGTGGTCTCTGTTGTGTTCACAACATTGATATAAAGACACTGACAAAGTTTGGTAAAGATCAAATGCAAAATGAAGGTCTTAGAGTGTAACACCTGAGGCAGGGCCAAATATGCTCCAAGGCTACATGTAATCTATGAGAGTTGTGTGCCTTGTGGTTTCAGAGAAGAAGATTTTTTAAGTTTTTCCCTATACAAGTCTATGTAAAACATGTGACTTCTGGGCCAGGGTCACCATTTTAACAAGCTTGGTAGAGGACCATTAGCTGATAGCAAATGCATAATATTAAACCTCTGCTCGTGCAGTTTCAGAGAATATTTTATTTTTTATTTTTCCCTATACAAGTCTATGTAAAACTGTGACCCCCTGGAAGGGGTCAAATTTGACCCCAGGGTCACCATTTGAACAAACTTGCTAAAGGACCATAATCTTATAGCAAATTCAAAATATTAAACCTCTAGCTCAGTTTCAGAGAAGATTTATTTTTTCCTATATAAGTCTATGTAAAACTGTGACCCCGGGGCGGGCCAAATTTGACACCAGGATCACCATTTGAACAAACTTAGTAGAGGACCATAAGCTTACAGCAAATGCAAAATATTAAACCTCTGGCTATTGCAGTTCCAGAGAAGAAGAAATTTTCAGTTTTACCCTTTACAAGCCTCTGTAAAAGTGTGACCCTCAAACCAGGGTCATTTGAACAAACTTGGTAAAGGACCAAAATCTTATGGTAAATGCAAAATATTAAACCTCTTGTAGTTTCAGAGAAGAAGATTATTTATTCTTTTCGTATATAAGTCTATGTCAAACTGTGACCCCGGGGCGTGGCCAAAGTTGACCCCCAAGGTCACCATTTGAACAAACGTAGTAGACTCGGTCATTTGAACAAACTCGATAGTCTAGGCGTTGGCGATTATTTTAAAAGAAACACTGTCGAAATCTGAACAGCGTTTCTTGAGAAAAGTTTTCCGTGAAATCAGAATTGCAATTGTCAGGAAACCGTGACAGTTTTATACAATGGCATTGTCATGTCGAATAACTATATAATACAGGCAGTATTGAATTTTCGTGGCGTGACCGATACCACTATCGTTTTGCAACCGTGGCTGGTTTTACGTCGAGAACCATTTACGCTGATACCGGGTTTACCCCTAGTGAAATCACTATACACATGTTATCGGTCGTTCCGTTACATATAATAAGATAGACTGGTTGAAGTGGAACGCTTAGGTATATTAAATAGAACATTCTTTATAATTGTGCTGCCTGATGCACACAAGTTACAATGGCTGGACCTAAGGTGGAGTACAATTTTCTCGGCAAGTCGGGACTGAAGGTGTCAAACCTGTGTTTGGGATGTATGACATTTGGACAAGATCCTACAGGCGTATGTACCTAATATAAGCCATTACTTTAGTAGTTTAGTACATGTTTTAAATGTAAATTCCCATGAAGATCGATTAAAATTAATGTATGCGTGAATAGGTTTTAATGATGCTCTTAATACTTGTTCAGTCATATGAGGAAGGTGTCTACTTGTAGCAGTAGTCAGCTCAATGCTCATCTGTATATCAGCTGCAACGCTGGAATACCAAGATGTAGATATACAGCATGATACCCCACCCAATCACATGATATTTACGCCCGGACTGTCAGTATTAACACTAAGTGTAAATCTTGAAATAAAGCAAGTTTAATGTTTATTAAGTTATTGGTGTGACCTGGACGGGAGTCAAACTTACAACCTCCCATAAGGGAGACGAACGCTGTACCACTACGTCATAAGGGAGACGAACGCTGTACCACTACGTCATAAGGGAGACGAACGCTGTACCACTACGTCTACGCCAATGCCGCGGAATTTGATGTATAGTAGCTATCCCGCCAACAACAGCCACATTTTACAAAATGTGTACACCATTTCTAAATTATATATATAGCTTACAGATGTTGAGAATCTAAACTATATAAACACAATATAAATGACTATTAACCATCCACGCTAAACCCCAAAACTGTAGCTTCGAATTAAAAGTTACCAACTCATAATTAATTGTATGCATATTCTATCACGGGTAGCTTAAGAACCCGTCAATAAATCTTTACTTTTAATCAGCACATATACATTTGTATATGACCGCAACACCTGATAGAGTTTTGATAAACGTTTTTTAAGTGTAATTTTGCCGTTATTTGGCGGGATAGCTACTTTAAAAGAACAGAAAATATAAAGTATAATCTCATATACTAGCATATAGCAACACCCCTTGATATTATAAATATATGTGTTAGTAGAGCAGATCGACGCTATTCCGTATGACTGATCCATACTTCTACTATTACTACTGCTACTGCTACTGCTGCTCCTGCTGTTGCTGCTACTTCTACTAATGCTGCTCTATTACTACTACTACTACTCCTACTACTATTATTCCTACTACTACTGCTGCTGCTACTACTACTGCTGCTCTACTACTACTACTACTCCTCCTACTGCTGCAGAAGTAGTAGAAGTAGTAATAGTGAATATCAGGAGACACTATACATGTATTATCCCTACGTACACATATACATAAACGACCACATGTACATGATGTAGGTTGCCATGGTTCATTTTTATCTATAATTTACATTTCAGTTATACTGGTTAAGGCAATTCATGACATACGTTGTAAGTCATTGATTGATACATACATCATACACATAAATATATGTAGTACTAATCAATGCTCTTAGAAGTAGGTCACCGTGATCAATCTGGATCTACGTTTGGTATTTCATCGATTTCGGTTTAGGGATTTTCTTATCTCATCTAATTTATTGATAACTCTACACTCGCAAAATTGCATACATACAAGTAAAGATACATTTTAATATAGTCCTAATAAACGAAGGTTATCGTGACATAGAGTAACCGACTTTGATGTAGTATGTACTATCATTGATTCTGATTAAATTGTTTCGTTATCAACGATAGCCCTACACTCTTCAGAACATCATCTATTTGCATACCTTCTCATACTAGCAACTATCCCCCAATTACAGCATGCCTGCTTTTGTAAAGGGATACAAGGCAGTCTGAAGTTTTGAAAAACTGACGGCGTTCCGTTAGTTTTTATACATAACCTGCATTTGTTCGATCATTAATTTGAATTATAAGATTAGCATCAAGCTAATTGCATGCTATTAACTGTTGATTATATTGCACCAATACTAGTGTTGTTCCGATTAATCAATTTGACTTTGATCTGATTAATCGATTGCAGTTTTTCATGGTCGACTTTACTCGGTTGTTGAAAATTGTTGCTTATTTCATTCTCTTGTACTAAAATATACAAGAAAATATAATGAGTTACAATTTTTCAACAAGTAATCATATATTTATAGTGGGTATCACAACTTTTTTTTTAAAATATATATTGGTCAGTTTCATTCATTTCCTTAATTACCAGAACATACTTGAAATGTGATTATTTTCTTCATTATAGTCTGAAAAAGGCTTACACTTGTCTTTTATAGCAGCCATGTTTAATCGATTAATGATCGATCATCGGTCGGTTAAATATTCTGATGATCGATCATGAATTTTCAGCCGATTCCCAACACTAACCAATACTATGTTTAGGATGAAAACAATGAAACTCAATATTGTATTTAATTATATGCAAACAGGTTTAAAGTGAAAATGATACTGTATAAATAAAATGCAATGCTTTAACAAGTTCAATGCTAATTTCAATGCTTTTTAAAAACTTCAAGATTGACGTGTGTCCTTTTAAAATCGTCATCCAGTTACATCCAGTTACATGATTGTTGTTACTATAAACACCACCCAATTAACTTAGAATGCTTGCCGTAAACAAAACATCAACTACTAACATAAGTTTGCTGTAACTAAAACTAAAACGCTAATGCCTTGTTTGTGCTACACGCAAAACGGGGCATCCTTGTCTACTGTTCAATGGGTACATTTCTATTGACGAATTATTTTCAGCTTCTGAATTCTCCAACGCAAGCAAATGAGGAGCTATCACATCAGATACTTGACAAATATGCTGAACTTGGAGGCAACTTTCTCGACACTGCCGACATTTACTCTCGTGGACTATCTGAAGAAATCGTCGGCAACTGGCTGTCTAAGTAAGCTGGTGTTATTTGTTTACCTCATGAACAATATCAACCCAAGTACTATAATCTTGATATCGACCCGAAATCCATAGTTTAAATATCGACCCATAAACAATTATCTACATGTCGACCCATAAAAATAATATTCATATCGACATATAAACATGTGTGGGTGGGTGAGATTTGAGTGAATCGGTGGCTTGGTGAGTTGGACGGACGGATGATGGATGAGAGAGGGGGCGGTTGGGTGGTAGGGTGGGTGAACGAAAGGACGGACGGACGGACAGATGGATAGATGGATGGATTGTTCACATGAGTACAGCAACTAAATATATACCTGTATCTGTGTTTTAGAAATGACAGAAGTAAGTTTGTCCTAGCCACAAAAGTTCGATTTCCAACAGCCATGGATGTTAATAGTGTCGGTTTGAGCAGGAGACATATCATTGACAGCTGTGAAAAGAGCCTCCAGAGACTGAAAACACCATATATCGACCTGTATCAGGTGAGGTTTGACCTTAGGTAGAAACAAAAATGTAACATCAGTACCCTGATTATATTGATTTTGAAAAGGTAATGTAAACAGACACTTATAATTTATATAAAACAATAGTTCCTTTGTTAACGCTTCCATTTATATTCTCTTTTTTCCGCTTCATATTTTAGCATTGTATGTGCGATTATGCATAACATAAAACATAATCTTTACCTCATAGACGTGACGTAAAATAAGAAAAAAAGTATCTCGAGCCATAGCGTTGTATTAGGCCTATTATGGTACTTTAATGTTAATGTCAAAAGATTTACATTTTATTTAGAGGGTTATATATTAGTAAAATGATAAAATCAGGGGATCTTCACGTAGATGGTTCCCGCGGTATGAAAACTGGTAATCATCACGGGATCATGACGTAGATGGTAACAGTTTATAGTCACTTAACCTTATCGTGGATGGTTGCTACAGATTATAACAGGTTAGAGAGTCACGGTATCTTGACGTAGATGGTATTTTATTCTTATATGATCTTACAGTAGATCGTTCCTACAGAACGATAACAAGTTTGAGTCACGTAGATGGTTCACACGATAAGATACCTGTTTAGAATCAGTGGATCTTGACGTATATGAATTCAACATTATGATAACTGGTTTATTATAGTCAAAGTTTTCTTGGCATAGATGGTTCCGACGGTATGACAACTGGTTAGTCACGAGATCTCAAACGTAGATTTCCACAAAATGATAACAGAATCTTAACGTAGATGGTTCCCACTGGTATAGGAGCTAGTAACTATATCGGGATCTTGACTTAGATAGTTTCCATGTTACGATATCAGGTAACACTTACTGGAGCTTAAAGTAGTGGCTCCTATGCTAGAATTAGTGGCGTAAATGGTTCCCCGTGTGTGTGATAAAAGGTTAGAATTACGAGATTTTGACGTAGATGTTTCCCAATGTATTAGAATTGGAAATAATGACGGAATCTTGACGTAGATGGTGTCCACAGCATGATAATTAGCGTCGATGTTTCACATGGCATTATAACTGGTTCGAATCGGGATATAGACGAAAATCATTTCCCCAGTATTGTAACTGGTAAGATCCACTGCATCTTGAGGCAGATGTTTCATGTGGTATGATAACTGGCGTAGATGGTTCCCACAGTATGAGAAGTGATTCGAATCACGGGATCCTAAAGTAAATGGTTTCGCGGTATGATAACAAGGTATAATCACGGGATCTTGGCGTAAATGGTTTCGCGGTATGATAACTGGTTAGAATAACGTGATCTTGACGTAGACGGTTCACAAATATATGAAAAGTGGTTAGAATCACGGGATCTTGATGTAAACGGATCCCACGATATGTTAACTTACTAGAATTATGGGATCTTGACGTAGATCACTACTGTATGATGACAGGATAGAACATCGGAATCTTGCTGTAGATAGTTCCTAAGGTATGATAACTGGTATTAACCACGGGTGTGCCGTATATCCAACTCTGCGGTAGCGGGACGGGACTAGGCGCCGACGAAGTTAGTTACTTTTGACGACATTACCAATGCGGCATGGTTCAGACATACTGACTTATGGCTTACTAGTTTGCCTAGCACCTCCGTGGTCGAGAGAAGGGGTTAACAACGTTGCGTTGTAAACCTTCTCTTCTCCCGCCACTGCGGGTTCGATTCATACTGGGAGTTCAACTTGTAAGTGAGACAGTGTCGATTTTTACGGATGACGGGAGGTATACAGCACTGGTTTTGCACACCACCTCCACCAACAAATATCGGCCGTCATACATAGACTAAAATATGCTGGGAAATGACGTTAAACAATAAACAAACAAAGCAGTTTGTCTAACCACATTATTAAACGATTGGTAGGTATAACACAAACAATTCCGAGTATTGATGTCACTGTTCATTACATTACTCTCTCTACAGTCACATTGCTGGGATAATGCAACACCAATTGATGAGACCCTGAGAACATTTGACGATCTGGTCCGATGTGGTAAAGTTCGCTATTTCGGCGTGAGCAATGTATGCGGATGGCAGCTACAGAAAATAGTGGACAGGATTGAAACAATGGGACTGAATACATGTATCAGTTTGCAGGTAAGACATGCGTTATAAAGTGATATTCAAGAAATCACAATATTCAAGAAATCATTTTTCAGAGTGTCCAAATCGTGGTTATCCGTGATCACGCGATGCACAAATAAATCAATCAGAGCAAATGAAGTTCGTCGCATAGCTAATATCTATATTGTTTTACTAGTTCTTAATATATAGCTACGTAAGTACGGGAATAAACGTCCATCTATATGCTCTATCTATAGCTATGTTAAGTCCAAATATAAATTGTTGTATATGAGCCATAGAACTGTATCCGAGTATAAACCTTTCTGCAAACAATCATCTTCATTTTTCATATGTTAGTGTGAACTGTTTGTACCAGGTATGCACAAAAAGGCAATTAAGTGTAGATTTCCTAATTTAAGTGGAGAGTAATTACACCTACATTATAGGCATAAGACACAATATTTCTTGACCTGGAAGCTATCCAGCTGGCTTGCGGAACGTCGGTGGTTCTACCCACGTGCACGATAATTGCCCAGAGGGGCACCTGGGTCTTCCTCCACCAGTAGAAGCTGGAAAATCGCCATATGACCTTAGCTGTTGGTGCGACTATAAAAAATCCAATTCAGTTCTTAACCCGGTATAATTAAGGGTTACTTGTTACATTTCAGCAACAATACAGCTTGTTAGCTCGTCAGTCAGAGTTTGAAGAATTTATGGTTTGTGCGAATGAAGGGATTGGTGTGTTGCCATGGAGTCCTTTGAAGGGGTTAGTGTTTAACAAGCGTACCTTTAACAATAAACGTTGTTGTTTTTTCTCTTGGAATGATAATTAATTCTTACGTTGACTATGTGTTCAGTTCTGTTTAACGATTATTAGTTCAAAAATGTATTTATATTACATTCATCCCTTCTGATTTGTATTATGTTTAATCTGAACCATTATTGTTTCCGCCGTGCATCATCTTATCGGATCCTTACTACAATTGCACACCACTATGTATTCATGTTTACTAAAAAAAAAGTTGAGCCTCGTGCTAAATTTGCTGAAAAACACTAGTTGATACTCATGCTAAGAGACTGCAGCAACTAGTGTTAATAAATCTTCACCTGTGCATGAACACTGAGTGACACAACTTAAAAAGATGCTTTACTTGCTGCTGATGAACTAATGAGGATTATCATTTACCTACTCGCGAAGGTCTAGGCTGAAGACTAACTTGTACATCGACAGGTTTTGTCTGAATAGCATGGCATACACTTAGGAATCACTTTGTAGTCCGTAGTCCGTCCGTCTTCCGTCGCTGTCCGTCACACTTTAACCTGCAACCTAACCTTGGCCATAACTTGGAAAATATTTGACCTATGTTCATGACACTTCATACACATCTTCATCTAAACCCAGAGAATGTTGTTACATAAGTCCTCTTTTCATAAAACTTTAACCTGGAACCCCGTCGAGATGAAATAAGCACACGGCAGCGACACGCGTGTTCCGTGGAACGCCCTTCTAGATGTATTTGTTTTATAAAACTCTTAAATAGTTAATATATATTCAACAGGGGTCTTCTTACCTGTCTTCTTATGTCCTCTTTTCATAAAACTTTAACCTGGAACCCCGTCAAGATGAAATAAGCACACGGCAGCGACACACGTGTTCCGTGGAACGCCCTTCTAGATGTATTTGTTTTATAAAACTCTTAAATAGTTAATATATATTCAACAGGGGTCTTCTTACCGGTAAATACACGCGCGATGAGACTCCAGACGCAACCGGAAGTAGAATTGGTTATGTGCACACAGACGAGAAGAAAGCAATGCAAGCTGCACCTGCCTGGAGCAAGTACGCGAGTAATGAAGAGTACTGGAAGCTTATCGATACTCTTAAAGAGATTGCTGACACACATGGTATGATACATGATTGAAATGAATTAATATTAACGGAAGAAATTATATTTTATAAAACTTTTATTCAGATTTAAATTATTGAAATATCATATAAACAAATTATACTCATTACATTTAAAAACGCAACATTTCTGATTTTCGACTGTTTTTAGTCCGCTGTTTTTTTGTTCAAATCAAGATAGTATTTTATATTAGTAAACGAATAAGTCTCTTTGTTCCAAAGGATAACATGTTGAGATAAACAGCTTAAGATTTGCTCTACGTCTTTCAGTTAAAATACATTGTGCACGAGAATTCTGTAACATCTCTAGAAATTCAAAAAGAATACCAAGTGTGTCTCGCCTATTCGAAGAGAAAAAGAGAAATGGGTGGCGGCGGCGGCAAAGGCGCCAACGTTCAAGTTTTGTGTTTATGTCATTTTCTCATAAACTGTACGCGCTAGACCGTTCAAACATTGCTTATAGTTGTATCTTGGGTGGTACATTGTAACGTGATGAAGCAAATGTGGAAGTGACCTTAACCCTCCAAACAAGGGCAGATAACAATATTTTTTATCTTCAACTTTTGCGTTGAGGTCAGTTTCTCGCAAACTGTATGCACTACACCTTTCAAACTTTGCTTATAGTTGTATCTTGGGTGGTACATTGCAATGTGACAAAGCAAATGTGGATGTGACCTCGACCTTTAAGCAAGGAACAGATAATTTAATAATGTTTACCTTCAACATTTGCGTTTAGGTCACTTTATCGCAAACTGTATACACTATACCTTTCAAACTTTGTTTATAGTTGTATCTTAGGTGATACATCACACAGTGACGAAGCAAATGTGGATGTGACCTAGACTCTCCAAGCAAAGGGCAGATAACCTTATAATGTTTACCTTCAACTTTTGCGTTTAGGTTACTTTTTCACAAACTGTATGTACTAAAAACTTTCAAACTTTGCTTATAGTTGTATCTTGAGCGGTACTTTACAACGTGTCAAAAAGCAATGTGGATGTGATCTTCAACATCCAAACAAAGGGCAGATAACTGTAAAGTTCTCATGAACTATATTTATGCACTAGATGCTTTAAACCTAGTTTATTTAATCTTTGGAAGACAAAACATTCTATTTTGACATAGTTGTGTCCTGGGTAGTGTATCTTTTTGGACACATGAATTTTTATATGACATTGACCTATTTTTTGGAGCTGATGTTGTTGTTTTTTTGTTGATTTTTATTTTTATTATATTTTTTGTTTTTATAAAATGGCATTTTGTTTTTATTTTGGTATATCTTTTATTTTTAAGTCCCGCCCCCGTTAGGCGAGACATGTGAATCCGCAAATGTATTGTTAAATGATTGTTTAATGAGATATTGATAATTGTGTAATGACCAACAGTCTAACCGTTTGAATAGTAGAAAATGTTTGTCACTTTGTATGTATTCATGCACGTAGTCAGTTTCTAGATGTTTAAATATAATTTATTATTGCAGGCAAATCGATTCCCCAGGTTTCGTTACGCTGGTTGATACAACAAAAGGTTGTGGCATCGGTGATAATCGGGGCGACGTCATTGAAACAACTGGAAGATAATATGGGAGCATCGAAGGGCTGGCAGTTGACGACAGAGGAGGTAACGCCTTTGAACAAGTACTATTTCATCAATCGTACACATTCGGTAAATCCGGCTTCATTCGGAATCACGGATCGAAAGATCGGGATGTTGAGAATAAGTATTAAATACGTTAACGATGAGTAAGTTCAGCGTTATTAGTTTCATTCGGAATCTAATTATTATTTTATAAAATTCGGAAAGATACTTTTTGCCATCAGTGTAATTTATATATGTTTATTTCCAGATGGCGCGACTGAATGAAGTTGGTCCGACGGTGAACATGTACCCGTATGAAATGATCTTAAGATCCAACACAACACGTCATAACCGATTTAACGGTTCAGTCGATATATAAATAACCATCCTTGTGTAATAGTTTAACACCATTTCTGGCACCACAAATTAATGTATTCATGTGTTTCCGGCACTAAAATATAAATTGTTGACGCTCTAATATGGATGTTTGGCAAGACGTCTCACTTGATTTTCTAATTTGCCTATTTGTGCACAGGATGCCAGTCTATTTTGACTTATTTATAGTAACATTTATAACAATAAATGATATTCACAATGAGTGTGATTATGTGTAATGTTGAAGTCATTTATCCCACAGCCATAATAACACATTACGTCTCTGTTTGTCCGATTAATTGTTTTTTCTGAAGTATTTCTCAAGTTGGACTGTATACTAGTTGTGAGAATTAAAAAAGCTAACTTGAGCTATGACTCGTCCTTTAGAGAATATGCTACAATAGAGCTATGACCCGTCCTCTAGGGAATATGCTACAATAGAGTTATGACTCCTCCTATAGGGATTATGTTACAATAGATATATTACTCTTCCTCTAGGGAATATGCTACAATAGAGCTATGACTCTTCCTCTAGGGGATATGTTACAATAGATATATGACTCTTCCTCTAGAGAATATGCTACAATAGAGCTATGACTCTTCCTCCAAGGAATATGCTATAATAGAGCTATGACTCTTCCTCTAGGAAATATGCTACAATAGAGCTATGACTCATCCTCTAGGGAATATGCTACAAAAGATCTATGACTCCTCCTCTAGGGAATATGCTATTATAGAGCTATGACTCATTCTCTACGGAATATGCAATTATAGAGCTATGACTCTTCCTCTAGGCAATATGCTACAATAGGGATATGACTCTTCCTCTAAGGAATATGCTACAATAGAGTTATTACTCTTCCTCTAGGGAATATGCAACAATATAGCTATGACTCTTCCTCTAGGGAATATGCTACAATACAGCTATGACTCTTCCCTTAGGGAATATGCTACAATAGAGCTATGACTCTTCCTCTAGGGAATATGCAACAATAGAGCTATGACTCTTCCTCTAGGGAATATGCTACAATACAGCTATGACTCTTCCCTTAGGGAATATGCTACAATAGAGCTATGACTCTTCCTCTAGGGAATATGCAACAATAGAGCTATGACTCTTCCTCTAGGGAATATATTACAATAGAGCAATGACTCTTCCTCTAGGGAATATGCTACAATACAGCTATGACTCTTCCCTTAGGGAATATGCTACAATAGAGCTATGACTCTTCCTCTAGGGAATATGCAACAATAGAGCTATGACTCTTCCTCTAGGGAATATGCAACAATAGAGCTATGACTCTTCCTCTAGGGAATATGCTACAATACAGCTATGACTCTTCCCTTAGGGAATATGCTACAATAGAGCTATGACTCTTCCTCTAGGGAATATGCAACAATAGAGCTATGACTCTTCCTCTAGGGAATATGCTACAATACAGCTATGACTCTTCCCTTAGGGAATATGCTACTATAGAACTATGACTCTTCCTCTAAGGAATATGCTACAATATAGCTATGACTCTTCCTCTAGGGAATATGCTACAATACAGATATGACTCTTCCCTTAGGGAATATGCTACTATAGAACTATGACTCTTCCTCTAAGGAATATGCTACAATATAGCTATGACTCTTCTTCTAGGGAATATGCTACAATAAAGCTATGACTCTTCCTCTAGGGAATATGCTATTTTAAAGCTATGACTCTTCCTCTACGGAATATGCTACACTAGAGCTATGACTCTTCCTCTAGGGAATATGCTATAAAAGAGCTATGACTCGTCCTCTAGGAATATGCTACAAAAGAGCTATGACTCTTCCTCTAGGGAATATGTTATTATAGAGCTATGACTCATCATCTAGAGAATATGCTACAATAGAGCTATGACTCTTCTTCTATGGAATATGCTACAATAAAGTTATGACTATTCCTCTAGAGAATATGCTACAACAAACTATGACTCTTTCTCTAGGGAATATGCTACAATAGAGCTAAGACTCCTCCTCTAGGGAATAGGCTACAATAGAGCTATGACTTTTCCTCTAGGGAATATGCTACAATAGAGCTATGACTCTTTCTATAGGGAATATAGGTAGAGTATCCGGGACGACACCGTCCGCACTTTCCGTCGAGGTTCATAAGTACATCACGGAATGCCTGCATGAACAACCACCGTATTTCAATTGACAAAGCCTTAAATACCGCACTTCTATGCAAAACAATCAGTTAAACTCACCAAAGAGAAGGATATCACGCGAATCTAGTCATTTTTGTAACGGCTATACTTGACGACATGTTCCAATGTTTCTCTCGCAATATATCTTGCTCTCGTCTGAAATCCCGTTCCGTATTCGGAAGTTTGGCCCTCCTTTACAAAACATATATACTATGGACTAGGGTGAAACCTGCAGGCGAGCACAGAAAACATTTTTAGGAAACAAGGGAAAATGCGTTTACAAGAAATTAAAATCTGATATCTAGTTTTAATATAAAAAACCCAAAACTTTCACAAAAAGTTAACATTTCAGACATTATTTTTATGATGACAGTGTTGTCTAAGATGATACTGTAATTACTGTAGGCCAAATGGTTTGTTAATTCATCAGAATGAATTTTTTAGAACATTGGCAAATACTTTGGGGAACAAGAGAACATTGGAAATATTTTAGCAAACAAGGAAACATCACAAAATATTTCTGAGGAACAAAGCAACATCTTTTTGAGGAGCAAGGGAACACAAAGTAATGTATTCAGGGAACAAAGGAGCATGTACAACTCCCAATCTCCTTGGAGGGTCTCAGTAATAAAAATTGATAAATCATCAAAATCAAAGTACAACTTTGAAGGGACAAATTGCATTTACCACATTGTTCGTACTGACAGGGGAGACTGAAACAGGCACACATATGTTCAAGACTTTTTTCGATAAGAATGACTTTTATTCGTCATCGCACAATCAAAGGGAAAGCATAGTGGCCAACTGTAAATGATTGGCCAACTGTAAATGGGTCCACCACCAAGCATGCAGTGCGTTGCAAAATAAATGATAGGGTCATAACCTCTTTTGATAAACCTTTTAACAAGTTTAACAAAGATAGTATGAAAGTGATCATGACCAAGGATCTTACGATATTTGTAAATCACGTCACCATAGAAGTCAGGTTGTGTTGTATATATATGTCGGTTAAGTACACGAAGAAAGTCCGGAAATGAGTTTGTGTTTTATTGTCCGAGCTCAAAAAAAACTATAATGTGTTGACAATAGAGATATTGTAAAGTATGAATTGAATGTTGTTTAACGCCGCGTTACAATAGGACTGGTTACGCCCAAATTAACTCTTCCTCAAGGAAATATACTACAATAGAGCTATGATTCTTCCTCTAAGGAATATGCTACAATAGAGCTAGGACTCTTCATCTAGGGAATAACCTACAATAGAGCTATGATTCTTTCTCTAGGGAATATGCTATTATAGAGCTATGACTCTTCCTCTAGGCAATATGCTACAATAGAGATATGACTCTTGCTCTAGGGAATATGCTATTATAGAGCTATGACTCTTCCTCTTGGCAATATGCTACAATAGAGCTATGACTCTTCCTCTAGGGAATATGCTACTATAGAGTTATTACTCTTCCTCTAGGGAATATGCAACAATAGAGCTATGACTCTTCCTCTAGGGAATATGCTACAATAGAGTTATTACTCTTCCTCTAGGGAATATGCAACAATAGAGCTATGACTCTTCCTCTAGAGAATATGCTACAATAGAGCTATGACTCTTCTTCTAGGGAATATGCTACAATAGAGCTATGACTCTTCCGCTAGGGAATATGCTACAATAGAGATATGACTCTTCCTCTAGGGAATATGCTACAATAGAGCTAGGACTCTTCATCTAGGGAATATGCTACACTCGAGCTATGACTCTTCCTCTAGGGAATATGCTACAATAGATCTATGACTCTTACTCTAGGGAATATGCTAAATTAGAGATATGATTCTTCCTCTAGGGAATATGCTACAATAGAGCTATGACTCTTCCTCTAGGGAATATATTACAATAGAGCAATGACTCTTCCTCTAGGGAATATGCTACAATAGAGCTATGACTCTTCCTCTAGGGAATATGCTACAAAAGAGCTATGCCTCCTCCTCTAGGGAATATGCTACAATAGAGCTATGACTCTTCCTCTAGGGAATATACTACAATAGAGCTATGACTCTTCCTCTAGGGAATATGCTACAAAAGAGCTATGACTCTTCTTCTAGGGAATATGCTATTATAGAGCTATGACTCTTCCTCCAGGGAATATGCTACAATAGAGCTAGGACTCTTCATCTAGGGAATATGCTACACTCGAGCTATGACTCTTCCTCTAGGGAATATGCTACAATAGAGCTATGATTGTTTCTCTAGGGAATATGCTACAATAGAGCTATGACTCTTCCTCTAGGGAATATGCTACAATAGAACTATGACTCTTCCTCTAGGGAATATACTACAATAGAGCTATGACTCTTCCTCTAGGGAATATGCTACAATAGAGCTATGACTCTTCTTCTAGGGAATATGCTATTATAGAGCTATGACTCTTCCTCCAGGGAATATGCTACAATAGAGCTAGGACTCTTCGTCTAGGGAATATGCTACACTCGAGCTATGACTCTTCCTCTAGGGAATATGCTATAATATAACTATGATTATTTCTCTAGGGAATATGCTACAATAGAGCTCTGACTCTTCCTCTAGGGAATATGCTACAATAGAGCTATGACTCTTCCTCTAGGGAATATGCTACACTCGAGCTATGACTCTTCATCTAGGGAATATGCTACAATAGAGCTATGCTTGTTTCTCTAGGGAATATGCAACAATAGAGCTATGTCTTTTCCTCTAGGGAATATGCTACAATAGAGCTATGACTTTTTAATTGACTAAGCCTTATGTGCCATGCGTCCTTTTAAGAAAATCAGTTAAACTCACCAAAGAGAAAGATATCACGCGAATATAGTCATGTTTTGTAACGAATATATTGCCCGACATGTTGCAATGTTCTCCTCTCGATATATCTCGCTCTCGTCTGAAATCTCGTTCCGTATTTGGAAACGTAGCACCTTCCTTACAGAAAATACATATAAGTGACTAACATACTTGTGTTATATGTGGCGTATGAGTCACTTACGCCTGGCATAGGCCCGTTACATATGTCACTTATATTGATGTTAAATGTAAATGAGATAAAAATGATATAAATCAAGTATAGGCCACACGAGTACCAAGTATTCTTTCACTTACACGTGACTTATATGCCCCTTATAATTGGATTAAAGTTAAAAACGTTTAAGTGGCATATATGTCACGTTTAAGTAATTTATAAATATAGCATTATATCATTTTGTCAACTCGTTTAATAAATTCAATAATGAATGAGTACTGATGTAAGATGCTCTATAAATACCACCAAGTAACATCCTTTCTATGACATTTCTATAACAAGTATTAATCATTCACAATGTACCTGTAATGATTATACACTATAAATACCACCAAGTAACATCCTTTCAATGACATTTCTATAACAAGTATTAATCATTCACAATGTACCTGTAATGATTATACACTATAAATACCACCAAGTAACATCCTTTCTATGACATTTCTATAACAAGTATTAATCATTCACAATGTACCTGTAATGATTATACACTATAAATACCACCAAGTAACATCCTTTCAATGACATTTCTATAACAAGTATTAATCATTCACAATGTACCTGTAATGATTATACACTATAAATACCACCAAGTAACATCCTTTCAATGACATTTCTATAGCAAGTATTAATCATTCACAATGTACCTGTAATGATTATACACTATAAATACCACCAAGTAACATCCTTTCAATGACATTTCTATAACAAGTATTAATCATTCACAATGTACCTGTAATGATTATACACTATAAATACCACCAAGTAACATCCTTTCAATGACATTTCTATAACAAGTATTAATCATTCACAATGTACCTGTAATGATTATACACTATAAATACCACCAAGTAACATCCTTTCAATGACATTTCTATAGCAAGTATTAATCATTCACAATGTACCTGTAATGATTATACACTATAAATACCACCAAGTAACATCCTTTCAATGACATTTCTATAACAAGTATTAATCATTCACAATGTACCTGTAATGATTATACACTATAAATACCACCAAGTAACATCCTTTCAATGACATTTCTATAACAAGTATTAATCATTCACAATGTACCTGTAATGATTATACACTATAAATACCACCAAGTAACATCCTTTCAATGACATTTCTATAACAAGTATTAATCATTCACAATGTACCTGTAATGATTATACACTATAAATACCACCAAGTAACATCCTTTCAATGACATTTCTATAACAAGTATTAATCATTCACAATGTACCTGTAATGATTATACACTATAAATACCACCAAGTAACATCCTTTCAATGACATTTCTATAACAAGTATTAATCATTCACAATGTACCTGTAATGATTATACACTATAAATACCACCAAGTAACATCCTTTCAATGACATTTCTATAACAAGTATTAATCATTCACAGTGTACTGATTATACACACCTGGCAACCTGGTTACCCAAAGAATATCTCAATTTGTTTAACATCATGGTTTACATGTTCGTATATAATTGGATTACTTATAGATGGTTGTGTTCCTCTCTATGTGTATAAAGTTCTGGACAAACTAAAATTTATTTAAAAAACAAACAACAAAAACACATAGTCTTTGCCCCTAGAAGAGACTTTGAAGATTATACTGATGAAATTATGTGTTATGTTTGGTGTGTGTATATATCTAGGTTGATGCACAAAAAGTGCTATATTTAAAGGTAAGATTTTATATTGATAACGACATTTTTTAAATACCTTTTTCTCTATAAATATGCTTATAGAGACTTAAATATATGTCAATAATATTCTCATGGTGTTGTGTATGCTTGATTATAGATAGTGTTGAACTGCAATATAGCGAGTTTAAATCGTCTGCTCAGATTTCATGAACACATTTTAACGCTTTCAAGTCGATATGTTTTCTTAGAAATGAATTTTAACACTTATACAACTGGGTACCATGACAGGTTTTTGTAAAGTACTTGGAATGAGTGCAGCTTTCGATGTTCCCCTATTCCAAAATAAGCCGAGTAAAATTATTTTGACATCATGTTTTACTAGCACTACACATGTTTTACTAGCACTACAAATGCGTTAGCCAACAAAATTTCCGAGATATTTAATGTTAACGCTAAATTACAGTTACTTGAACTTCAAACGATATTCAATTAAAATGGAGGTAATTTAAGATTATCCATGTTTCATTTTATTACTGACGGAACATCTACAATAACGATTCATGTTATGTGTTTTATCAGCACATATCATATTTTGATATAAAGGGAGTGTAATTCTAAAAAGTTACTAAAAAGTAACAATTTAAAACATATATATTTTACAAACTATTGGTTTGGTCAAAACGAAATACTTATCACACACCTATTTTACAATATATTTAAAATAAGAAAATTAGTCACATGATACAAACGTGAGCAATTAGGAAGTTTGTGCTGTGTAGTTTATAGTAGGAAACTGTTAAAATGCCTTTCTTTTTATTATTTTTTATTGTTTCTTTTTTTATTGTTTTAATAAAGTTGTTAATTTTAAAGATGGACACTTCTCAATTCAATTGCTGGAATTACCTTAACAAATGTAAAGATAAAATGTGTTGACTTTCATCACAATATAAATATATACATGTATATATTCATCCTGCAGGACTACACTCAGTGACTCAATACCGGCTACCAATGCTGGTAATCATTGGAGCTACCTCCGTTTGGAGGTATATGCAAAAGTGCTCCATCGTCACTTCCGAGGTAGTTCCAACGCCAAAAATAAAGTAAAACAGGTGGGTATGATTTGCTATTTCTTCGTGTGTTTTTTATTTGCCTTGATATGGCAAATCCGGGAATGCGGTTCCGTGTGGTTATGTTTAAGCTTCGCACACATCCCAAAATAATGTCAATAAAGATGCCTTATTTGACGCCAGCGATTTTAGTCTGTAACGGCGGCAGCTCCACTGATTACCAGCCGTGTACACGTTATACTTTAAAATGGTAATAATTTATGAATTGAAATTAGTCACGGCTGAAGTTATTTTTCACCAAATACTCGCCAATAAGAATATAATAGATTCGTAAAATATCACATGATTGTCTAACCTTCGTACAGGTAGCATCAATAAATGCGGCTTCCCAAATATAGTTGTCCAAAGCAAACTTTTAACCGGAGACCTTGAGCTCTTATATCTGAAGATAAACACTACTCGAATGGTATTTGTTGATGCTTAGTAGCATTTTTAACTCTAAAATCGTCATAATATGCAACGCACTCAAGGGAACACAAATGTTAGCTACTAAATAAAACCTATCAAGATAAAGTATTTGTTGACATATGATCCTAGTTTCAATCTGAAAGAATATAGTTTTACATCACGAAAGATTAATGCACATGTGAGACATGATGAATAATATACTGCTAACATATTTAGCGAATTCGGGAATTGAAGCGATATGAACTGTTGAGTTCATGAACTGGTGAGTTCATAGCGAATTCGGGTATTAAAGCGATCGAAATTAACGCTGGTTACGGTATGTATAGCAAAACAGTAACCGACGTTAATTTCAATACCCGAATTCGCTATGTTTGACACCATACAAAGTGACTTGTGATTTAAGTATAGGTTCTGTAGCTTTAAGGATATGTATGACCAACTACATGGACAAACATGTATTATTTGATATTTGTTCAGTACACAACGTATATCACGGGTACGTAGCTTTATCAATGTACACTGTTATTCAGTTCGTGCACACGCACTCACTTAAAGTCACTATCCCGCCATTGACAGGTAAACTTTACAACAAGTGTACACCATTACCTATCCTACTGATGACGAGGTATATATATAACTTAAATATTTCTTTAAACTCTATAGGCAAAATATAAATGGCTTTAACCAGTCAGACCAAACCCAAGAACTGGACCGTCGACCAACTCGACCAATTTATTTTACGCACATTCAGTCACGGGTCTTTTAAGATCCCGAACAAACCTATACTTTTAATCGGCACCTATACATAATTGTATGACCTGAACACCTGGACAGAGATTTTGATAGACGGTTTTATAATGTAATGTTGTCGTTATTGGGCGGGTTAGTTTCTTTAACACATACAAGCATGTTGCTAAGAAAATAGACTAACAGAATTTCTTTTTAGCATTTAAGTTTTTATATAGAAACGAAAAACACGATATATCTAACTATTCTCTTGTATTTGAACTGAGACAAATAGTAGAAATTTACGGATTAATGAAGCTAAATGAATTTGTTTTAAACATACATAGCTGCATGATTAAACGGATTTTTTGTTTAAAACATACTGAATATGATATCTCGAGCCGACCCAGTGAGTGGGGAATGTTAAATAGGAATCCGGAAAATCTCCCTATTTTTATAGAATATATTCCTATCGACTAGATTCTTCTGAATCTTTAATGTTCTCAAAGAACAGACTTCGATGCACAGGACCGCTTGGTTTTCATTCCCATCCGAAGGACGAGACTGAGTGAAGTGTTTTGCTTAATGGTAATATACCACTAATGCATTTCCAATAGGCCTCCATTATAACATTTTGGCCTACAACCCCTATTCCTATAGCCGAACGGATGATAAAACCTAACTTTTTTTAAAGAACTATTTTCGAGACCCTCAAAAATGACCTGAAAATAGGGGGAAATGTAATGCTTTCACCCTCTAATATTTTAGTGAATGTGGGCACTCCCAGAATGGCAGTATAGAAATTTGCTTTTTGCAAATATACATTCAGTACAATTGAAATATGTAAAATGCAAATGTCAGTCAAAATATCCTCAATCAACATGCTTCATGATGGAAATATAATATGTTGATGTTTTATGGGGATTTTTATGATTTGGGTAATTTAATCCAATCAGAATCTACCTTACAATCTGACTATATGTCCTAATAGACCCTATACATTTTACAACCAATCAAAAGCCCCAAATCAATAGTGGTATGTGACCTAGTAACACAGTGGCGTCAGTAAGGTCCTAACCAGTGATTCAGAGTCGAATGTGTTATTCAATGTGACCCTATCTGCTTGATAAATGCTGACACTAATGATATACTAGCCGGATTGTGATATGCATTTGTCTACCCACAAAGTATGCATCGTAGCCAAGATCTAGCATGAAGCGACCTACACTTCAACCTGCCTATCGTAATTTCCACAACTCAAAGATAAAATGCCTTACATCGCCAGTAACAAAAAGTAGGGCATAGATAAAAACAAATATTAAAATTAGAACGCTCGGTTAGTACATAATTTAGAACACTCGTATATTATATGTATCAAGGCTGCGATATGTGATACATGTATATTGCGCACGTGTGTAGTATACAAACATTTGAGTTACACTTGCAAGATTAATATAAACATACCGTCAAGTATGGCTGGTCTTCAGGTTGAATATAACTTTCTCGGCAAGTCGGGATTGAAGGTGTCCAACCTTTGTTTGGGATGTATGACGTTCGGACAGGATCCTGCAAGCGTATGTTCCTGCTATTTTTCTTTTCTTAAGTTTTAGTTTATGTTTTTAGTTTAATGTATACGTTGTAAAAAGAAATGTTGATCCGCTTGGTTTGATGTAATCAGATCAGTAATTTCGTATATTTTTTTTTAAATATCTTTGCTGCTGTATTAAATAGTATATAACAAATGCCACGGTCTGCAATCTGAATGGTTCCGATAATATGGCATGTGAGCGATCTCTAATATATTTCAGTAATGTATATTTAAGGTGAATGTACTCTGAACAAAATGCAAAGTTAAAAGTAGGATAAGTAAAAAAGCAACTAAATATGTTTACATGAAACTTTTATGTTCTGACTTGAAATGCACCAAGTTCCTTAAAAGTTCGATTTCGTGAACACAAATATAATGCAAGTAATCCTAAGAAGTTAAAAAGTTACTTGTACCAGTCAGGTCATAATTTTAATAACGTAACTGTTCAACCGGTTGAATATATATTTTTTGATAATGCTAGACATATTGCAGAACTTAAGGGGATCAAAAACTTACAGACACCTTATCCACTCGGCCTTAATGACAATATTTATCAAAAAGGAAATATTTCTAAAGATCCTAATATTGACATTTTTCTATATTTTCTATTCGAAAGCGTAAATCTAGGTCTCATGGTCTTAGGCGTAATGGTAACATCAAACGTAGATCGCGTGTAATTATTTCTGTCGCTGACTTACATACTATTGTTAAACAGTCTGGAAAGCACTCTATGCTTTCACGGCTTACCTCTTTGTTCATTTATTCACTAAAGTTGATCGACGAGGAAGCCGACAAAATGTTCATATGTACAGATCCCATGTATAATACTGCTTCCATAGTTCAAAGCTACACACAACATGTTCTCCGACCCCATATTGACAAGGAGTCTGATCACGTCAGGCATTTTCTATAATTACTATATATTAATAAAGGTATTGATTTCATTGACATGCCTAGTATTTTTCGAGATACTCATGTAGTTGATTCTAACCCAAAATATTTCAAAAATTCCGAAAGTCCTGTAATTTGGTATAAGTATAAAAAGCCTATTAGAAATATTATTTTCAACTACAACAAAATAGTTTCAGACCTTGATATAGTACATAATACTCCTAAGGAATGTGAATGCAACACATCAAAATTTTGCTATGCTCCAGCAGGTCATGTCATCACTGGTAATTTTGATATTATTGATAAACGTATTCGGCATTTGTTTTCGAAAGGTCATAAATATAGATTACCTTCAACTATTGATTTTAATGCCTGTCGTGCCCAGATCGCCCACTCCATGGAATATTTTAGTATCATATGGTGTCGTAGAGAACATGCGGACCCAAACTGACTTTCTACTTGGAAAAAGTCAATTCTGAAAATTATAGATACACGTATTAACTTTTATAATGCTAACCCCTCTTTACTTCCTCCGAGACTTAGGTTTTCCTTTCGTAATTTAAAATCGGGAATTCAGGAATTTCACAATAAATTTGTTTTAGTTCCTGCAGATAAAGCAGCTAATAATGATATTATTGTTTGACGCCTACATTACGTCAATGTTTTATCTCTGGAACTAGGCAGCACCAATTCGTATACTCCAGTTAATTCTACTGAGGAAGATGTTGTTTCCGCACATATCACTCGGTGCACTACCTTCAAGGCTGGTGTAAACGATAAGCAAAATAAACTGCCTACTATGTACTGGATTCCTAAATTACATAAAAATCCATATAAGGCTCGCTTTATTTCTAATTCTAGAGACTGCACCACAACAAACATCTCCAAACTTTTAACTTCTTGTCTTACTGCCGTTAAAGATCGCGTTAAACTATATTGTGATAAAACTTATGAAAACTCTGGGATTAATTTATTTTGGTCTATAAAAAATTCAGGAGACGTTCTTGTTATAATCTTCAATAAAGGCCAAGTTTCATCAATAAGCACACTATATACAACCTTACCACATCACCTTATTAAAAACAAGCTAATTTCTCTTATTCAAAAAACATTCGCTAAAGAAAATACTACATTTTTGGCATGTAATAATATATAAAATCTTTTTTTACTTACGGCAGTTTAGACAATTATACTACGTGGACTTGCTATGAAGTTTGTGAAGCACTCATCTTCCTATTAGATAATATTTTCGTCAGGTATGGAACCACCGTTTAAAGACAAATTGTTGGTATCCCTATGGGTACGAACTGTGCACCACTTGTCGCAGATTTGTTTTTATTTTGCTATGAAAGGGATTTCATGTTGAGTCTTTCACCAGATACACAGGCAGATGTTATTGAAGCCTTTAATGACACCTCTCGGTATCTGGATGACATATTGAACATTGACAACCCTTTCTTTCCAACTAGGGTTAATTATATTTATCCTAAAGAACTTCAGCTTAACAAAGCTAATATATCTGATAATAACGCTTCTTTTCTTGATTTAGATCTCTCGATTGAATATGGTAAAATAATTAGCAAAGTCTACGACAAGAGAGATGATTTTAATTTTGACATTGTTAATTATCCCCACTTGGATGGGGATGTTCCCCGAGCAACTTCTTATGGGGTGTATGTGTCTCAACCTATTCGTTTTTCAAGAGCTTGTACTCGAGTTGAGGACTTTAATATTCGTAATCTTTGTATAACTAAAAAGTTACTCAATCACGGTTACCGTTACCATAAACTTCGTAAAACCTTTGCAAAATTTTATTATTGTAACCCTGATCTTCTTTCCAAATATAAAACTAATTTAAGGACTCTTCTGCGACAAGGACTATCACAACCTGAATTCTATAGTGATGTGATTTATAAACTTCGTAAGATTATTGGTCATGATCACTTTCATACTTTCTTTGTTAAACTTGTTAAAAAGAAGGATACAAATATCGGACAGGGAAAGCAGCATTCAAGGACGACAGTCAACCACAAAACACAAAAACAAACACGCAAACAGACAAACGAAAAGGCAAAAGTAATAAAAAATGCAAACGACATCACAAACACAAAAGGGTTGACAATAGGGCTACCGCCTTGGAACGGTCAGTGGCATAATAGGCCACTGGGGGTTTAAACCGGTTGTTAAACTTGTTAAAAAGTTTACCAAAAGAGGTTATGACCCTATCATTTTGCAACGTACTGCATGCTTGGTGGTGGACCCTTTTACAGTTCGCCACTATGCTTTCCCCTTTAATTGTACGATGACCGGACAGGCTGTGGACCCTATGATGATACCTACCTAAAGCCCATTGGATGGTGGCGTTTGATGTTTGTCTATGATCTTTCTTGTCGTGCCCTTAATGGTTTATTCTCTTACTGCTCTGGCTTCTGCCAAGTCATTGAGTACCTTGATTGTGGCTTTCTAGGCTATTGTTTTTTTTGTATTATATTTACACGAGCATATTTGTGTTTTACTTATATTGCCCATTGATGCTGCCTTGTTGGTTAGAGATTAGACCATGGCGGGGATTTCTTTATTTACACTGTCCTGTTTTAATGGGATGACAGTAGCTTAAGTGTGAGGTTTGGTGCACCCTAGAACCGGTTTAAATCTCCAGAGGCCTACTTTGCCACTGATCGTTCCAAGGCGGTAGCCCTATTGTCAACCCTTTTGTGTTTGTGATGTCGTTTGAATTGATAATTGCTTTTGCCTTCTTGTTTGTCTGTTTGCGTGTTTGTTTCTGTGTTTTGTGGTTGACTGTCCTCCTATGCTACTTTCCCTGATCGATCTTGTGTATTGGTTTTAACTTTGTTCTAAAAACTACTAATTATCAACAAAGTTTTGTATTTAGTACAGCTGACTTGTTTATTTGTTGTTGTTTTCTTCAGAAAAGTAAGGTTAAACATATTATACAACGCTATACTCTAGATACTGTTCAATATAACAATGATATTCAAGAAGAAACTTTACTCGGGCCCCAGTTTATATACCTGAGCTGATCGGTTATGTCAGCAGTAAATAAGCAAGCTTTCCATGCATTTCAATGACTATCTAGCGATGGGAAATATGTCCTTAAATAAAGGGTAACAAGGGTGAAAACAAACCTTACAGAACAGGTCCACTCTCATACTCTTTTGTATTACCACTTAGCATGCACAGCATCTTGCTATGGGTGTTTCATTGGTGTTTAAATAAAATTGTTAAGACAATGGATGTGATATAAACACTGAAATAAAACAGATATTAGTTTGCAGAATTTCAAATATATATTGCCCTTAAAAGAAAATTAAAAACAGGTGATTTAAAACTTGTTTTAACGGGTATATTTAGCATCGATCAGAACTTACTAGAGGATAACGACTGCAAAATTGATATCATGTAGCGAAGTATTGGCATTTAAAATATATACTTTATGTTACCTATGCTACTTGAGAGGTATCGCTACTATCAAATTATTTTCAATTGATATCCTTTTTTTTTATAATTATGACTACATGTAGCTTCAAAATGGTCCAACTCAAGCAAATGAGGAACTATCGCATCAGATACTCGACAAATATGCTGAACTTGGCGGCAACTTTATTGACACTGCCAATGTTTACTCACGAGGAAAATCTGAAGAAATCGTCGGGAACTGGCTTTCAAAGTAAGTTCTATTTGTCCCTAGGCATTAACAATATGTTGGTACAAGTCTTTAAACATCGACCAATAAATTTTGTTATAACCCATGCACTGTATATTGACCTTGTAATAATGACTCTTACAATCTCATTAAAATCAAATCCTAATTACGCTTTGATACTCTCCGCGTCCAGGCTTGTAGCGTAAGGTTTCGTAGCGTTATAAAGGGTCCAATTTGAATGAACTTTTGACTCATATGGAATACATTTTTTGTATTTTTTATACCGACCAATACACAGTAATATGCGTAGCGATCCATCAACACAGAGTATTCATACTGTTGGCCTGTAAACAGCAATTCATACTGTTGGCCTATAAACAGTAATTCATACTGTTGGCCTGTAAACAGTAATTCATACTGTTGGCCTTTAAACAGTAATTCATACTGTTGGCCTGTAAACAGTAATTCATACTGTTGGCCTGTAAACAGTAATTCATACTGTTGGCCTTTAAACAGTAATTCATACTCTTGGCCTGTAAACAGTACTTCATACTGTTGGCCTGTAAACAGTACTGGTGTTATCAACTTCTAACCGTTCTGCTAATAAAGGTTAAACATAAAACATAGCATATTCGAAGCGAGCAACTCAGTCCAGGAATTTACAAATTGCATAAATGAAAGGTTTTAGAAGATCAGCATATTGCAACATCGTTAACGCTACAAGATAATTATGTAAAACTTTAATGGCAAAACGGGAAGTCTACAAGTCGTCATATATAGTCAGTCATATCTTATTCAAACTCTAAAGTGCGATTTCATTCAAATATACACAAATATATTACAAACGCTATAGAGAGGGGAAATATACCCCCAGAAACCTTGCCATACTCTTACTGTCAAATAGATCCCTATCGTTATTTAACGTCCTTGGAGAATAGACACCAGTCCCGCCAGCAGGACGAGGTTAAAAAAGTGTCTTGCAAAAGGACACACCAAACAAACAAACATGACACGGTGGTGCAAGAACCTGTGATATCCGGACACTTTGTATAAGTAGATCGAACAGGATAAGCAGCATTCAAGGACTACAGTCAACCACAAACACACTACGAAACAAATAAAAACTATATATAAAGATGAATAAAAGGCAAGATAAGACACCACAAACAAACAAGGGTTGACAATAAGGCTACTGCCTTGGAACGGCCAGTGGCAAAAGAGGCCGCTAGGGTGCACTAAACCTCACTCATCCTATTGTCATCCCAATAAATGGGACAGTGTAAACAAAGATCTCCCCGCATGATATAATCTCTAACAAACAAGGCAGCATTAATAGGCAATATAAGTAAAACACATAAATGATCATGTATGTATAATATAAAAACAGAAGCCTAGAAAGCCACAAAGTAAGTACTCAGTGACTTGGCAGAAGCCAGAGAAACAAGAGAACAAACCGTTAAGGGTACGACAATACAAGATTAAAGACAATCATCAAACGCTACCGTCCTATAAGGTTTCAGGTAGACATCATCATAGGGTTCACAATCTGTCCGGTCATCGTACAATCTAAGAGGAAAGCATAGTGGCGAAAAATAAATGTGTCAACCACTACACATGAAGTGCGTTGCAAAATGGTAGGGTCATAACCTCTTTTGGTAAACTTTTTAGCAAGTTTAAAAAAGATTGTATGAAAGTGATTATGACCAAGGATCTTACGAAGTTTGTAAATCAATTCACCATACAAGTCAGGTTGTGATAGTCCTTGTCGCAGAAGAGTTATTAAACAACTTTTATAGTTTTTAAGTAGATCAGGGCTACGATAATAACATGTTGCAAAGGTTTTCGAAGTTTATGGTAACGGTAGCCCTGGAGTAGTTATTTAGTTATACAATTATTACGAATATTAAAATCCTCCACACGACTACAAGCTCTAGAAAAACGAATAAGTTGAGAAACATAGACCTCATAAGAAGTAGCTCGGAGAAAATCCCCTTCTAAATGGGGATAATTAACAATATCAAAATTAAAATCTTCTCTCTTGTCATAGATTTTACTAATTATTTCGTCATTTTTAATAGAGAGACGTAAATCAAGAAAAGAAGCGACCGTATCTGAAATGTTAGCCTTGTTGAGTTTCATAGGATATCTATTATTAACCATAGTAGAAAAGAAAGGATTGTCAATGTTCAATATGTCATTCAAATACCGAGAGGTGTCAATAAAGGCTTCAAGTACATCTGCCTGAGTATCGGATGAACGTGAACATCAACATGAAATCTCAACATGATAACATGATATCCATTAGGCAACGCCGGATTTCCGCACGGTCTTAAAAAGTTGAATATTGTGTCTGAATATACCTTTGTGATAGACATATCTGTGTCTGTGTTTTAGAAATGACCGAAGTAAGATCGTCCTAGCCACGAAGGTTCGGTTTCCAACTGACGTAGATAATGTTAACAGTGTCGGTCTGAGCAGGAGACATATCGTCGAAAGCTGTGAACAGAGCCTTGAACGACTTAAAACTCCATATGTCGACCTGTACCAGGTGAGATATTTTTAATCACTGAACAAAAATTTCCTTTCGTAAAGTTTTCTCTTAACAGCAATACGTATGTTAATTTAATCATCCATCTGCCGTCCATGTTTCTGTAGACTTCTCTTCATGTTTGGATGGATGGTAATATACCCAGTTGCAAAAGAAAGTGTACACTGAGTTTTGTTTAGATTTAATTTTATAAAGTTTTTTAAGAATTCAGTTGACAACTTCCAAAATGAATATGCCATGTTTGGTACCAAAGTTTTTATCAATGCATTGTCAATATCATGTTGTCATTTGTTTTTCAAAAGGTTGATTCGTTAAGGGACTGTCGCTTGATAAAGAGGATAGGGGCGTAATGCAAAGTTTTCAAATAGTACACTTCCTTTTGCAACTGAGTATATATGTCCTGGATTAGGGCTACTGAGGATAGACTTCTCACAATGGTTTGCACGCAAGCTTCAGTCCAGTCAATGCAATGTTGGCCTGGATTAGGGCTACTGAGGATAGACTTCTCACAATGGTTTGCACGCAAGCTTCATTTCAGTCAATGCAATGTTGGCCTGGATTAGGGCTACTGAGGGTAGACGTCTCACAATGGTTTGCTCGAAACTTCAGTCCAGTCAATGCAATGTTGGCCTGGATAAGGGCTACTGAGGATAGACTTCTCACAATGGTTTGTACGTAAGCTTCAGTCCAGTCAATACAATGTTGGCGTAGATTAGGGCTACTGAGGCTAGACTTCTCACAATGGTTTGCACGTAAACTTCAGTCCAGTCAATGTAATGTAGCCTGGATTAGGGCTACTGAGGATAGACTTCTCACAATGGGTTGCACGTAAACTTCAGTCCAGTCAATGTAATGTTGGCCTGGATTAGGGCTACTGAGGATATACTTCTCACAATGGTTTGCACGTAAGCTTCAGTCCAGTCAATGCAATGTTGGTCTAGATTATGGTAACTGAGGATAGCCTTCTCACAAATGTTTGCACGTAAGCTTCAGTCCAATCAATGCAATGTTGGCATAGATTAGGGCTACTGAGGCTAGACTTCTCACAATGGTTTGCCCGTAAGCTTCAGTTCAGTCAATGCAATGTTGGCCTAATTTAGGGTTACTGAGTAAAGACTTCTCACAATGGTTTTACGTAAGCTTCATTCCAGTCAATGCAATGTTGGCCTCGATTAGGGCTTCTGAGGCTAGACTTCTCACAATGGTTTGCACGTAAACTTCAGTCCAGTCAATGTAATGTGGCCTGGATTAGGGCTACTGAGGATAGACTTCTCACAATGGTTTGCACGTAAACTTCAGTCCAGTCAATGTAATGTTGGCCTGGATTAGGGCTACTGAGGCTAGACTTCTCACAATGGTTTGCACCTAAGCTTCAGTTCAGTCAATGCAATGTTGGCCTAATTTAGGGTTACTGAGGAAAGACTTCTCACAATGGTTTTACGTAAGCTTCATTCCAGTCAATGCAATGTTGGCCTAGATTAGGGCTTCTGAGGCTAGACTTCTCACAATGGTTTGCACGTAAACTTCAGTCCAGTCAATGTAATGTGGCCTGGATTAGGGCTACTGAGGATAGACTTCTCACAATGGTTTGCACGTAAACTTCAGTCCAGTCAATGTAATGTTGGCCTGGATTAGGGCTACTGAGGATAGACTTCTCACAATGGTTTGCACGTAAGCTTCAGTCCAGTCAATGCAATGTTGGCCTAGATTATGGTAACTGAGAATAGCTTTCTCACAATGGTTTGCACGTAAGCTTCAGTCCAGTCAATGCAATGTTGGCCTAGATTAGGGCTACTGAGGAAAGACTTCTCACAATGGTTTGCACGTAAGCTTTATTCCAGTCAATGCAATGTTGGCCTAGATTAGGGCTACTGAGGATAGACTTCTCACAATGGTTTGCACGTAAGCTTCAGTTCAGTCAATGCAATATTGGCCTAATTTAGGGCTACTGAGAATAGACTTCTCACAATGGTTTGCACGTAAGCTTCAGTGCAGTCAATTCAATGTTGGCCTAGATTAGGGCTACTGAGGATAGACTTCTTACAATGGTTTGCCCGTAAGCTTCAGTTCAATCAATGCAATGTTGGCTGCAGTTTGGATTCAATGAGTCAAAACTGTAGTTTTAGTTGATTTTAGGTCGAATTTTATTGAATCTTATGTTGATTCAGTAGTGAGCAATATTACCAATTCTTATGAGCGTATATGGTACCCCTAATGTCAACCAATTTAGGTTTGTGGTGTTGCATTTTGTTTGCTTTTCGCTTTAATTGTCGTTTGTTTTGTATGCGTCTTTTTGAATGACTGTGTTTTGCAAATGTTACATTTCCTATTCGACTTTTATACCTACTTTTATGTTAATGGTCACAAACATTCTTAAGGGAAAGGAGTTGTTCCTGCATGATATGTTAACGCTTCTAAACATGCACGTGTCATTTCGATAACGGTTTGTAATGCCCATCTATACATGTATCAAAGTCAGGTTGCTTCTTTAAGGCCAAATAATTGGGAAGAAGTGATAAACGCCGTTTGGTTGTTTTAGTCAGCATTACAGAGACGGCGTAATTATACATGTGTTGTACAGTGGCCATTGTTTTTTAAATCCTTTGTCTAATGATAAATAATACACAATTTCTGACCATTGAAGTTGATGATGTGTTTCTCTTCCTCCGCAGTCCCATATCTGGGATAATGCCACGCCCATAGATGAGACCCTGAGAACATTTGACGACCTGGTCCGATGTGGTAAAATTCGCTATTTCGGCGTGAGCAATGTGTGTGGTTGGCAACTACAGAAAATAGTGGACAGGACTGAAACAATGGGGCTGAATAAATGTATCAGTTTACAGGTAATACACCCTATAGACAATCATCTTGCCTTATAAGTGGACCGTAATGCGGCGATGGAGAAGTAGTATGATTCAACTGCATTGACGCGTAATACGGTGAAACATTATTTATTACATTTCTATTGGTAAAAGATTGGTATTTATCAGTAAAAGAATATTCATAATTGCTAAATATTAATAACTAACTCCGAACACAAAAATGACTAACTGCGACGTTGAGTTATGACGTCAATAACGTGTTGGTGACGTCGACGTCATCCGACGTCAACGCTAAATAAAGGGTATAAGTCTAGTTAAAAGCATACATAATCTGATTTAAAATGTAATAAATAGATTATTTAACTGTTGTGATCGATTATATGGAAATACTTCACTCGATGGTAGGCGTGTGTTGTTTTTTCGCTCACTCGCTTACGCTCTTTCGTGAAAAGAACCACACGCCTATTATCTCGTGAAGGATTTCCCTATAATCGATCCAGCAGTTAAATAATCTATATATAATTACTGCCGAAAACTATCGGTTTTACCTTCCAATCATAAACCTCAAAATACAGGTACATTTTTAAGAATGATTTACGATATGTTTATTGAGTCATAATCTCTTGTAATTGTGGGTTTATGTTTTTATTTCAGCAACATTATTGCTTATTAGCTCGTCAGTCAGAGTTTGAAGAATTTATGGTTTGTAAGAATGAAGGCATTGGTGTAATGGCATGGAGTCCGTTAAAGGGGTAAATATGTAATACACACTGTCAAAGATGCAATAAAAGTGTATCCGTATTTATCATGCAACTAATATATATACTATACAAATACAGCTACTGTCTACTAACCTAATATTTTCCGCCCAACTGCTGTATTATGCTAGTGGCTACACGCGCTATTATTCGATAACTTAAAAAGCTAAAAAAGTCAGCCATTGAAACTATACATATACACAATAGTTTTATGCTTATGAATTTATAAATGCAATACGTCTATCAAAAGAAAGTATTTTGCAATTATTATCAATATTAAATATACTTAAGCGCCGAAAACGTGTTTTGCCTAAGTTAATTCCCCTGACAAACTATCCTCCATTTGTATCTTGACGGCAGCAAACGTAAACTGTACATTTCCATTGTTATTCAGATAAATTATGTTATGTAAAACAGTTGCATGATAAAACAATACATGGTTAGTAACTCAGAATCTCAGTTGTATTTTGGCTCGCGTCGAAAAGTGATAAATACTCGCCAAAGAGGCGAGTATATAGAGAGGCGAGTATTTATCACGTTTACTACATTATCCCTTTTGATGTCCAATAAGTTGACTAATTTGTCTTTAAATTGTAATTACTTAACATCATCACCCAGGAGTAGGTAGATAAAGCACCAGCCGTATTTTATTCAGCCTATGGTCAAGGACGGGTGAATGTCCTTGGTAATGGGTAGATACTAGTATAGCATCAACCTTAATATGATAAGCCTATGTTCAAGAACAGGTTAATGTCAATTTTAACGAGTAGATAAAGCATAGGCCTCATTCTCACTCTCAGCAGTCTATTTTTAAGGACGGTTACGGTTATATTTCAATGTTAATGGGTATATAAAACAACAGTCTGATTCTTATTCAGCCTGTGTTCAAGAACGGGTCAAGGTTAAAGAGTAGATAAAAGATAAACCTCATTCTGAGCAGTCTAGGTTTAAGGACGGTTACGGTTATATTTCCATGTTAATGGGTATATAAAACAACAGTCTGATTCTTATTCAGCCTGTGTTCAAGAACGGGTCAAGGTTAAAGAGTAGATAAAAGATAAACCTCATTCTGAGCAGTCTAGGTTTAAGGACGGTTACGGTTATATTTCCATGTTAATGGGTATATAAAACAACAGTCTGCTTCTTATTCAGCCTGTGTTCAAGAACGGGTCATGGTTAAAGAGTAGATAAAAGATAAACCTCATTCTGAGCAGTCTAGGTTTAAGGACGGTTACGGTTATATTTCCATGTTAATGGGTATATAAAACAACAGTCTGATTCTTATTCAGCCTGTGTTCAAGAATGGGTCAAGGTTAAACAGTAGATAAAAGATTAACCTCATTCTGAGCAGTCTAGGATTAAGGACGGTTACGGTTAGATTTTCATGTTAATGGGTATATAAAGCAACAGTCTGATTCTTATTCAGCCTGTGTTCAAGAACGAATCAAGGTTAAAGAGTAGATAAAAGATAAACCTCATTCTGATCAGTCTAGGATTAAGGACGGGTTGATATCCATATTAATGTGTATACAAAGCATCAGCCACATTCTGATTCGTCCTATATTTCAGTACAGAGATCGTTACATTTTTTTAGGCTCATATCAGCCATACTAAACAACACAGACCAGTTTACACCACAACATCACAATGCACTATTTACGATACATGGATGTTCAGTCATAAAAAGTGTATCATGATTGAGTTCTTCATAGGGAGAACAAGTAAACAGAAAAGTAAATATAAAAGTCGAAAAGGAAATGAAGCATTCAAGAACCATAGTTAACCACAAACACGCACAGAAACAAATAACAACTACAATGATGAATAAAAGCCAAGGTATGACATCACAAAAATAAAAAGATTGACAATAGGGCTACCGCCTTTGAACAGTCAGAGGCAAACAAGGCCGCCGGACAGTTAAACCAGGTTTTAGAGTGCACCAAATCTCACTCTTACACTATTGTCATACCGATAAAACTGGACAGTGTAAATAAAGATATCCCCGCCAGGTTATATTCACTAACAAATAAGGCAGCATTAATAGGGAATATAAGTAAAACACATAAATGATCATGTATATATAATATTAAAAAAAAGTCTTGAAATCCACAAAGCAAGTACTCAGTGACTTGGCAGAAGCCAGAGCAACAAGAGGGTAGTCAGATAAATAGTAATGTTAAATTATATAATTTAATGTTTGATAATATGTTCAACAGTGGTCTCTTGACCGGTAAATTCAAACGTGACGAGAAACCAGACGCAACCGGAACCAGAATTGGCCATATGCATACAGACGAAAGGCTAGCAAGGGCATCTACTCCTGCATGGAGCCAATTCGCGAGTAATGAAGAGTACTGGAACCTTATTGATACTCTCAAAGACATTTCCGAGAAACATGGTATGGTAGGATATATACTAAACACACTGTGATTCTTTCTGTAGCAATGTCATGCTTAAATCTTAAAACTATTCATATATAATAAAAACAGAGAATACGATAAACAATGCATTTTAGCAATAACAGTGTTATTTCACACTGTGAGTTTTGTGTTTTCATTGTCGGAATTACTTTTTTCAAATCTAAAACACAATTTTATTTTAGGCAAGAACTGTTAAATTTATATATTTTATTTCGAAATTTTCTAAGAATTTTGAAAATAGGTCGAGTATTTTAGGAATTATTGTCATTCTCAGTACTTTGGATATGTTAGTTTGCTGGGTCAACTGTTTTCGTAAACAAGAAAATGGGTCGTACTTTATTGGAATTGACCATGTATTTTAGAAGTTATGGAGAGTTAAAAATAGTCATGTCACCATACTGAACCAGACGTCGCCAAAAATTCCCTTCTTCTGCATAATTTGTTTCTAAGGCATACAGTGAAAATAATATTTGTTACTTTGTCGGGAATAACAGATCTGATTGTATCCCGAAGTGATGAAACTCATATATTTTCTCGTGTCCTTCGCTTTCGTGAAAATATAAAGTTTACTCACTTCTCGATGAAATCAAATGTGTTCTTCACTCGAAATAAAAACAACACATATCCTCTATATATTAATACTACTAAATTCATAGCATATTCAAAGTAACACATATAATGCCATATTTCGAATATTCGCAATACGTTTTCTTATTTTCAAAAGCTTGATTCTACATTACGAGGTCCGAGTATTAACTTTCGTACCCCATCCAACCCCTTCTCTAAGAAGCGAATACGGGTTTGTCTGGGGTATGACATAAAAACTTAATTTCGGCTTAAAAAGTCTGCATATTATAAAATTAAAACATTTAATAGGTTATTTTAAACAGGTTATTACATTTATTTCAGTAAAATATGTTTTTAAACACGTTTTATTGTCGACATTCGTTATAAAATCCTGCTAATGTAAGCTTTCGCATCGCTTAATGGAATTAAGGCGGGACCACGTAATGATAAGCACGTTATCTATTTTATTCCAGGCAAATCGATTGCCCAGGTGGCGATACGCTGGTTGCTACAACGAGACGTCGTGGCGTCGGTGATAATTGGGGCAACGTCGTTGAAACAATTGGAAGAAAACATGGGAGCCGCCAAGGGCTGGGAGTTGACGACAGAGGAGGTAAATTCATTGCAGAGTTAACCTGAGATTTTGCCAATGCGTATACCTCATCAATAAGCAGTGGCTTCCGTGACCGGGATGGTAAAGACGCTGCGTTTGAATTATTCTCGCCTCGCACCCCTGCGGGTTCGAATCCTATTGGGATCTCGACTTGTCAGTGATAAAGTGTCGATTCTTACGGATGAACGGTGTACAGTACTGGTTCTACCTAGGAAAAGTGGGTGTCTTCATTCATCACGAAAAAATCGGAACCATAGTCGACCTATTAACTTATCAGGTGCTATCCATATATAGTTCATCTTATGCATCTAAAAGCACTGTTGCCATTGGAGTATCTTAAATGCGATAAAGTTGGCCATTAGAGCATAATAATCCTTATCAGGTACAATACCATCTATAGTTTCATATTATGCATCTCCAAATACAATTGCCATTGGAGTATCCTATATATGATGAAGTTGGCCATTAGAGTAATACAATCCTTATCAGATGCAATACCATATATAGTCCATATTAAGCATCTCAAAACACAATTGCCATTGGATTATCCTTTACAAGATGAAGTTTACTATTACCATATAATCCGTTTAATTTCAGATGTCGCGACTGGCCGAAGTTGGTCCAAGAGTGAATTTATACCCGTATGACTCTATTTGGAGAGTCAACGAAACACGACAGAATAGTTTTAATAGATCCAATAACATATAGATAACCATCAGTGTGTCTTATCATCTAAAAATATAACTGACAGAATAATTGTTTCCTCTTTTGTATTATTACAAATGTGCTGACAATTATTGATTATAATTGTGTTATTTATCATTTGAATCAATTTAGCTTTTTATTCAGTTTTATTATCATTGACAATAGTATTGAGCTTAGACTATACACTTTTATAATAAAATCGTAATAATGGTAAAATACGAATTATTGTTTATAAGCAAATCAACTCTTTTTTTGTTCCACTGAAATTGTCTTGCGAGACATAAACATTTTGTTTTCTAAATCGGTGTTTTCATAGATATTGCCGGGCTGTATTTCTCCTATGTAAGGTGGCTGAGTTGATGTGAATACCAAATATACTCAGAACATTTAAAAACGCAACATGACTGATTTTCGATTAAATCAGATGTGTATTGAGACTTGATGTTTTGACACAAAGCGTCTAGCAAACTCGTCGTCTTCTTTCAAACAATTCGTTCGAAAAAAAAAATTCCATACACATTTAACAAGACAAATCATCAGTTCGCCGGTAGGAATGTAACACTCGATGTTTTGTGAAATTGGCTTTGAAAACATCAATGATGGTTCTGTATACATGTTATCTCATTAGAATTGAATATTAAATGGAGAAAACGATATAAATGAAAACATATATTTATTTGAATATATTAACATAATATTCTCAAAAAGTGTGTTTAATTGATCTAAGTTTGGTTTAGCAAATATTTATTCAAGAACTGTGGTGAACAATATATCCAATAATACATGGACAGGATTTGAAAACAAGCTTTTGGTGAAAACAAGCTTTAGGTGAAATTCGTCTCCTTGTTACTTATTAATGCGTAAGATATGGCTGACAAATAAGGATAGAAAAGAAATAAAAATAATATTATTATTTCCAATAATTATTTCTTCCTCTAGGGCACAAACCAAACAAATTCAGAAATATATTCGCCTGATTCCTGCCCGGCGAATAATAACCCTATTGTAATAGTCCTGTATGTATACTGTATTACTATATAATTTATACTGTCTTACTGTATAATGTATTAATTTATAATATAATAAGCATAGAACATGTATTAGTTTATATTACAATAGTCACAGCAAGTGCGTGTTATTCCTCACTTCACTTCAGTGGTTGGTTTCTGACCTTTATATATAGGATCTTGTTTCCAGTCTCTGTACTACGTTGCCATCTCCGTATCGTCACCGTTTATCATAACTTCTTCCACGGCCTTATCCCCTCTGTCTGGCTGAGCTACGCTCCAATCCGTCTTTTTCCTAGCCTTTAAGTACACAAATATATATAGCGCCGTCACAACAAACTTTGGTACAATCTCAAATGTGTGTTTCTTTATACGCAAATCGTCGTTGTCGTACAATACGCATGCACCTTTATCCGAGCACGAGGAACTCCAGAGTAGACACGTGGTATCGACTATACGCCCAAAGGCTACTGGTCCAGCAAACCATCCTGTACAAGAAAATAGTTTGAAAGTTATTAAACACGTATTCCTTTCTTTAATGTAGAGAACAACAGTTACTGCAGTTATTTCAACCAAAGATCCGCATAGTGGGGCATATACGCCCGTGCTTGGTAAAGTTAAGTTCCAAGTTCAACCTTTTTCAAAAGGAAATATTTTTTTTAATAAACGAATGGTGTTTTATGTACATTTTAGCACAAATATCGTACTTGTAATGAATTAATTTATTTTACATTATCTGTACAACATAAAATAGGCATTCAATGTATGCAACAATTTGTAATACCTAATTACTACCACAACGTGTAAATACCACACAGACTAGTCAGCAATGTATATGTACCATATAGTGACGTCATTCATTGATAATATTCCGCAAAGAGTCGATCTTATTAAAGCTTTCAATAATTGTGATTAACGAAAGTATGTTCAGTAATTGCTTGCATACTACAAAGCGTTGTCAGTAACTGTTTACATACCACAAAGTGTTGTCGCAAATGAGGAGAATCCAACAGCCATCGACTTGTCAACCTCACTTACACTCCTAAATGTTATAAAACACAAACTTTAACGTGTAACATATCACATATACACTTAAATATTATAAACAGAAATATATACCTGTCGCATAAAATGTATTATTTAAGACGGATTTATATCTAACACATATTAGATTATATTCGCAATAAAACATATTAGTTAAAGGATTCCAATCTGAAAACTATAAAAGTCATCACATTTTACAAGTATAAACGTATAACGGGACATGTAGTATTGACAGATCAAAGTCAACCAAAAGCTCGCATACAAAACAAGCGAACATTACAAGGTAAACGCAAAGTAGGCAACACCACAACCATAAAAGTGTTTACAATAGGGGTACGGCCTTGGAACGGTCAGGAGAAAAATGGCCGCTGTGGCGTAAAACAAGTTCAAGGTGGCTAAACGTCACGTTTACTCTGTTGTCATCCCAATAAAACGGGACAGCGTAAATAACGACATTTCTGCCAGGTTATATTCTCTAACAGACTAGGCAGCATTAACAGACAATATAAACTCAACACAGAGATGATCGTGTATATACGCGTATGAATATAAAAACCAAAATCCTAGAACGCTCAGTGACTTGTGAGAAGCCAGAGCAACAAGAGAATAAACCATTAAGAGCACGATAAGATAATAGTTATGCAAGTAAAACAGCTAACGGTACCACCCCTTTCAGGATTTAGGTAGACGTCATCATAGGGCCACAACCTGCCCGGTCATTAAAAAAAGCCTAGACAGATACAAGCAAGTACTCAGTGACTTGGCAGAAAACAAGAAAAACAAGGAAATAACTCCTTTTAATGTCACGACAAGACGGTATTAAAGAAAAAACATCACTCTCAGTATTTAAGTAAACGTCATCAAAGTTCCACGACATGTCTGGTCATCGCGCAATCAAAGAAGAAAGCGTAGTGGCGAACTGTAAATGAGTTGCAAAACTACACGAGCATAACCTTTATTGATAAACTTTCTAACAAGCTTAAAACAGATTAAATGAAAATGATCATGATAAAGGACCTTACGAAGTCTGTAAATCACGTTACCATAAAAGGCAGATTGTGGTAGTCCTAGTCGCAAAATAGTTATTGATATTTTGAGTGGATCAGGATTACGATAATAAAATGTTGCAAACGGTTTGCGAAGCTTATGGCAACGGGAGCACTGATGGTATAACCGTTTAGTTACACGAAAGTTATGAATAATTAAAAAAAAACTCTAGAAAAACGAATAGATCCAGAAAAGGTAAACCCTATACAGGTTGTTCGGGAAACATCGCCGTCTACGGAGGAATATTTAACAATATCAAACTGACAAGATGGAATAATTCACACAAACACAGCAATAAATTATGTTAAGTTGAAATAAATCACTTGAGCACAACAATAAATCAGGTTAGGATAGAATAAATCACATAAACACAGCAATAAATTGGGTTAATAAAATGAAATAAATCACTAGAGCACAACAATACATCAGACTTAGATGGAATAAATCACCTAAGCACAGCAATAAATTAGGTTAAGTTGAAATAAATAACCTGAGCTTAACAATAAATCAGGATAAGTTTAACTATATCATGTAAGCTTAACAAAAAGTTAGGTTAAGTTGGAATACATCACCTAAGCTTAACAATAATTCAAAATAGTATGAATATATCCACTAAGCACACCAATA
Organism: Cyrtodaria siliqua; assembly: GCA_037043455.1. Lineage (NCBI taxonomy): Eukaryota > Metazoa > Mollusca > Bivalvia > Adapedonta > Hiatellidae > Cyrtodaria > Cyrtodaria siliqua. The sequence continues at coordinate 274,334 of JAWPHD010001628.1, forward strand.
TACAGGTTAAGTTGGAATACATCACCTAAGCTAAACAATAAATCAGATTATTGTGAAATAAATCACTTAAGCTTAACACTAAATCAGGTAAAGGTGGAATATATCACTTAAGCAATATTGGCATAAAACATGGGACAGTGTAGATAAAGGAATTTACGCCCGAATCTGCACAACAACAAAAAATGGTTTCAACTTTGCATAACAGTAAAGCAGACTTATAAATTGGTTAAAGCAGTAAAAGTTAAGATATATCATCTAAGTACATTACTGAAGCATGTTAATACAAAGGCTGAAGCAGGTTACTTAAAGGTGTATCACCAAAGGCAACAATGATGCATATTACCTAAGCACAACAAATTAGGAAAGTGATTAAGTTAGGTTATGCATGTATCACCTCGAACAGCAATAACGCCAGGTATCATTCCAGTCGTCCCTAATAAGGCGGCAAAAATGTTGGCAATGAGGAATGGATATAACATCCCATACGTGGTCTCACACAGCCCCGCGTGCGCGTACCATTTGAACAAAAACAGGAACAGCCGTGATACATCCGTGTTAAAAAGCATTTCACTTTACTATTGTAGACATCTATGGTATATATATACAGATTTTCAGCAGGTATAGCGTTACCGTTTTGAAGATGGCTGGTGCCTTGCGGCGCACAGGATGCCAATTTGTTTATTGCCGTCTAGACATTATTTTTGAATAAACCACAAGCGACACGGGATGGTTATGCATAAAAAATGTATTCTTATAATCACGAATTATGCTCAAAGACCCATCTGAACTTGCTCTAAATTTGGAAAAGAAGCACAAAACATGTCAAGTGCCCATAGATATTGTCTTGCCATAAGGTCTTAACACAATACATAAAACATGCGTGATTCGATTGTTTTAAGAAGAAATGCAAGACAAAATAATACTGATAAGGGAGATCCTTTGGAAGCAACAAACACAACCAAGAGAATAAAGTTGCAGTCTCGGTTTAAGTGATTCTGTTCATGAGAAGTATTGTAAGACGCAACACCTACCACACACCCTAGCACCGGCTTAAGCGGTATTTTACTTCAAAGTTAAAAGAGTACCGAAGCCAAAAATAAAATTTGGCAGTAAAGGCGTCCCGGTTCCCGGCCATACAAATGATTTGCCAAAAACCTCAGAGTTTTAGTTTCTCAAATTGTATGTATGTGAAAATGAGATATAGGGTCCTATAGAAACCACAGCGTCCGAACGCAATGGCATCGTAGGTCCGCACTGTACTGCAAACAAAGACTTGAAAATGCAATGAAAGAGACAAAAAACAACAGAAAGGGTGGTGAAGACAGGTTTACCGACTTGGAACGGTCAGTAGGCAATAAGGCCTACTGGTAAGCTTGAATCGATTTTATATGCGCACAATCCTCGCTATTATAATGTCTTCAGCGCCCAAATAGACAAGACAGTGTAAACAAAACTACATCCCATCAAAAGGAATTTTCTAACAATAAAGTCCACATCCAGAGAAACTAACTAAAGAAACACATACAAAAAAATAATAAACATCTCAGGATGTATCCAGCATCGTACTGAACAACCATAGTAGTTGCAGCTCAAGAGAAAACAAATCTAGGGTACGACCAGAAAACTCGAGGGACGAAAGCTCATCCAGTCATCGCACAAGTGAAAAGTGAAGCGTAATGACTGACTGTAGAGGAGTCAATCACTAAACATGCAGTGCAATGTAAAACCAAAGGGTTATATCTTTTTCTGACGAACTTCCTGATTAAAATTGTAAAGCGGTTAGGAAACCCGTCAGACTCCTTTAACTTTCGAAGTTTATAGACCACATCTCCATAAAATGAGGGTTGTAATAGGCCTAGTCGCAGAAGTGTTTGAAGGTTGGTGTTGTACTTTTCCAGCAGGCCCTCGTTGCGGCGATAGAATTTAGAGAAAGATCTACGTAGTTTGTGAAGTTTCAATTTTGAAAAGTACACGATAACGCTACACTGGCTGGTATTTTAGGTTAGTACTTGAATTTTAACCCCTATAATGTTGAATTACACATTGCGTAACATTTTAATGGCGTGATACCAAAGCTTGAATTGTCATTGAAAGCAAAATGCAAAACAGTGTTGTTGAATGTATTAAGCCATACTTGCATATTGCCAAGCCATTGTGTGTATGTAATGAGCACGTGCTAATGCATTCTTTGTTGTCCTGGTTACCTGATTAACGCTATAAATAGAGGCATCATTGTCAGAGTTCCTAGGAAATGTCCAACAACCCTACTGACAAGGAATGGATATAACATACTGCATGTGGCTGTCTCACACAGACCAGGCAACGCGGTGGTGTTATCTCCTACGCAGGAACATTCTGTGTAAACCTTACAAATTACATGTAAGATATGTTTAATTTATAATTAATTATATTTAATTGATATGATACTATATGATTCGTTGACTATTATTCATAAAAACACACCTTGAATAATATTGACAGAGCATACACAGAGCTTACATCACTGCCTGTGTAAAACTGAAGTTATTAACGAGTTCATCTCCGTGTCAATTGCATATTTGACTCTAGTGTATTTAATTAAAGATACGATGGCTGCATAAAAGGCTAGAGGGCGTGTACCTAATTCATATGAAGATATTTATCGCTTGGTTTGCCATGAAATTCAAGCAACTGAAACATAGCTGGAATCCTGTACATATGGCAGTTTTGTAGCGAACTTTTTTATTGCTTAACTTGTGATCAACAAAGAAACGTCAAAAAAGCCATTCAAAAGAAAATAGAATAGCAAATGCGAAATTCGAACCAATGACTTTCGAACTGACAATCCATACGCTTAAACATTGGGCTAAGTAGACAGTTGATCAATAGCGTTATTTTTATCTATATACTGTTGGCATTTTAATCGTTATTCGGTTTCAATGTGAGTGTTTGTGATTTAATGCATTTTTAAGTACAAGCGTACACCAAAGATCTTCGAAAACGCGCTCCATGAAATTTCAACATTAGAATAGTATAAGCTGAAAATATACTGAATTTTATTGTTGAAATAACATTGAAAAAATAATCCCCGTCCAATATCAAACGAATACATACTAGCATAGATCTACATACACCTGGGTACCTGTATATCCATGATACTAGAAGTTAAAATTAAAAGAATTATCAAAACGCTCTGTGGTCTAATGGTAAGATATACAGATTGTCAATTCGGAGGTCTTGAGTTCTAATGCCATGTTGAGCGAACTATTTTTCAATGATTAGGACAGTGATGTTTTTATATCGATGTTACTACAACGAAGGCGGATTAAGAATAATCATGTCCTTGTATAAGTCTCTCGTCTTATATACGGGTTTACGACCATGTTTCACAAGCTTGAATTTGGTAGTATTCCAAGCGTAACCCCCACGCCACACTCACCCGCCCTCATTTGCTTTAGATACGCACCCACTAGTCTTATATACAGCTATAGTAGCTTTAAGAAATAAAATATTCCCAGTGGGTTTATATATTGTCCCAGTTCAATATCTGATGGGCGGGACTTTAAGATCATCGATACCAGATATCAATTTATCAGAAGTGTTATATTTACCACTCCTTCTTGGTGTGTACAGCCGGCGTGACAGGGTGACATATAGTTCACGTTATTTGAGCCACACACTGGGAAGTACGTTTCTGTGTTACAACCACAACCCGTGCTGCACGATTCATTACTGCCTCTAACGGTGCTGCAAACGTCACATACGGATTTTTCATTAACAATATTCGCACAGTAAATGCAGCGACATGATGATCTTATCAAAGTGATGAAAAAACATTTGCATTTTTAATCTATTTTTTTTTCTTCTATTGTCTATCGTTTTATTTCTTCAAAATATCTTTCCGTAAGCAAAATCAGAAATCTAATTCCTTTTCTGGGCTAAATTATACAATAACAAGAGGGCCAAGATGGCCCTATATCGATCACCTGAGTAATGGCCTATTATCGAACTTCTTCGAAATCTTATGGTCATATACAATCTGTGCCAGTTTGGTTAAGATTGTTCAAGAAACGTGGCCTCTGTTGTTTAACAACATTAATATAAAGACACTGACAAAGTTTGGTAAAGATCAAATACAAAGCTACATGTAATATATGAGAGATGTGTGCCTTGTGGTTTCAGAGAAGAAGATTTTTTTAAGTTTTTCGCTATATATGTCTATGTTAAACATGTGACCCTTGGGGCGGGGCCAAATGTGACCCCAGGGTCACCATTTGAACAAACTTGGTAAAGGACCATAGGCTTATAGTAAATGCAAAATATCAAACCTTGCTCTTGCAGTTTCGGAGAAGAAGATTTAAAAAAAAAATCCTATATAAGTCTATGTAAAACTGTGACGCCCGGGGCGGGGACAAATTTGACCCCAGGGTCACCATTTGAACAAATTTAGAAGAGGACTATAATCTTATAGTAAATGCAAAATAGTAAACCTGGCTCTTGGAGTTTCAGAAAAGAATTTTTTTTTTCCTATATATATGTCTATGTAAAACTGTGACCCCCAGGGCGTGGCCAAATTTGACACCAGGGTCACCATTTGAACAAACTTGGTAAAGGACCATAAGCTTATAGCAAATGCAAAATATTTTTCAGTTTTTCCCTATACAAGCCTATGTAAAACTGTGTCCCCCGGGGCGGGGCCAAATGTGACCCCAGGGTCACCATTTGATAAAAATTGGTAGAGGACTATAAGCTTATAGTAAATGCAAACTATTAAACCTCTGGCTCTTGCAGTTTCAGAGAAGAAGATTTTTTAAGTTTTTCTCTATACATGTCTATGTAAAACATGTGACCCTTGGGGCGGGGCCAAATGTGACCCGAGGGTCACCATTTGAACAAACTTGGCAAAGGACCAAAAGCTGATAGTAAATGCAAAATATCAAACCTCTGGCTATTGCAGTTTCCGAGAAGAAGATTTTTAAAAAATAAATCCAATATAAGTCTATGTTCCAGGGTCACCATTTGAACTAACTTAGTAGAGGACCATAAGCTGATGCTACATGTAATACATGAGAGCTCTGTGCCATGTGATTACAGAGAAGAAGATTTGTTCAGTTTTTCGCTTTACAAGCCTATGTAAAACTGTGACCCCCGGGGTGGGCCAAATGTGACCCCTGGGTCACCATTTGAACAAACTTGGTAGAGGACCATAAGCTTATAGTAAATGCAAAATAGCAAACCTCTGACTCTTGTAGTTTCCGAGAAGAAGATTTTTATTTTATTTTCCTATATAAGTCTATGTAAAACTGTGACCCCCGGGTCGGGAACAATTTGACCCCAGGGCTACCATTTGAACAAACTTAGTAGAGGACCATAAGCTGATGCTACATGAGAGCTCTGTGCCTTGTGGTTTCAGAGAAGAAGATTTTTTAAAAAAAAATCCTATATGACTATGAAAAACATGCAAAATCTCAATATACAAATTTGGACACCCGGGGCACAGCCATTTTTGACCCCGGGGACTTTATTTGAACAAACTTGATAGTCTGGGCGTTGGCGATCATTGTGAAAGAAAAATTGTTGAAATCTGTCCAGCGGTTCTTGAGAAGAAGATTTTTTAAGGTTTCGATTATGTATGGTAATGGCGGCCATATTGGATGTCGTGCTGACCTTATTTTAACAAATCTAAAAAGCATTCATCTAAGGATCACCCAAGTAAAGTTTGGTCAAAATTATCCATGCGGTTTCTGAGGAGAAGTCGTTTGAAGAAAAGTTAACGACGACGACGGACGACGGACGACGGACGAAGAGTGATAACAAAAGATCACCTTGAGCCTTCGGCTCATCTAAAAATCAATTGATAACGCATGCTACTTGTTTATTGTCTACGATAACCATCAAAAAATATCACTGTTCTCAAAAATTTAAATACTGTTGACAAATTCTTTCCTGAGTCCACCATCTTAATTTCGAAATGGGTGCACAGGAAAACAAAAATTAAAATCGATTTCGAATGGTTACGAAAAGCTGATATCTGTGTTATATCCGTTTCTATGAAAAGACAGGAGTGCATATCTAACAATTAATAACACCGTTTTTGCAATATTTAAATCCCGAGTCTGAAAACTAAATAGGTACGAAACGTCAAGGGTGCAACATACTTTTGCTTAAATTAAATCATTTAGATCATTAACCAATGAGTGGCCATAATAAGCTGTATTGGCCTCAGAAATTGAATGGAGACAAATTTGAGCCTGATATTAAGCTACTAATTTAAATAGTTTAATGAGTCATCACTGTCAGTAGATGTACATTATTTGTTATAGTGCGCATACCTGTCAATATTATATCCTGCAATATCAGCATTGGTGCAGCCGAATACATAGCCAAAAGCAGTAACGACAATTGAGAGGCAGCTGAGGATCAATATCATTTTCGTACATGCAATGGGAGACAATTTCTTCTTTGTAACAATAAATCCACCAGTAATACTACCAGCAGACGCAGCTACAATAGTCATGACACCTGCAAATATAAATTAATTGTGTTGTTGTTGTTATTTTTTAAAAATAATATGATACAATAATCTTGTTTTAAAAGGAAAGACATATTATCTCACTTCCATATTCAGTTTAATTTACATTTTAATGTTAATTGTAAGGGTATTTTATATCACGATTATAATTCCTTAAGACGTGCCAAGTTAGCATGGTTAGTAAAAGTAAATATTAAAATCTAAGAGGAAAAGTAGCATTCAAGGACGACAATCAACCACAAACACACAAAGAAACAAAAAACAACTATATATATCAAGATGAATAAAAGGCAAGATAAAACATCACAAACACATAAGGGTTGACAACAGGGCTATCCGCCTTGGAACGTTCAGTGGCAAAAAAGGCCGCTGGGGTTTAAACCAGGCTCTAGGGTGCATCAATAAATCATCCCAATAAACGGGACAATGTAAATAAATATATCCCCGCCTGGTTATAATCTCTAACAAACAAGGCAGAAATAATACGCAATATAAGTAAAAAAACATAAATGATCATGTATATATATTATAAAAGACAGAAGCCTAGAACTTTGTCTATTATTGAAACGGCGTATGTTGGTCACACAAAATTCGTTCTCAAACTAGATTAAAAAAGCTAATATCAATATGTAAAAAAGGGATACATACCTAGTAAAATATTTGCCTTCCATGTCGGTATAAAGAATTGTGTTTCTAGATATTTTGCACTAAACGCCATCGTTCCTGCCATAGAGAACACTAAAATGCACATGGCTATAACCAAGGTAATATACACCGGGTTCGATACCAAGCGAAACAGTGACTTGAGAAATCCTGTAAATAAATGCACCTCTATTAACCATTTACTAATGAAATGTTTAATACACATTCACAATGAAGCCATTTACAACGTGTGAATTCATTAACTTTGCAATTTGACATTACACAGTGAAGCAATTTACAATGTGTATTAATCGATCTTCACGGTGAATTTATTAACCTTACAATGTGACATGTAGTACACTTACACAGTGAAGCCATTCATAGTATGAGGTAATCAACCTTCACGGTGAATTCAATAGCCTTACAATGTGACATGTAATAGACTTACATAGTGAAGTCATTTACAATGTGACATGTCACATGTGTACATAGTGAAGCCATTTACAATGTGACATTTCACATGTCTACACAGTGAATACATTTACAATGTGGCATGTCACGAGTCTACACAGTGAAACCAGGCAAAATGTAATATATACTACGCAAACATAGTGAAGCCATTAACAATGTGAATCGTTATATACCTGCACAATGAATCCATTTTCAATGTTACATGTACAACACTTACAGATTATAGCCATTAACAATATGATATGTCAAATATCAACACAGTGAAGTCATGCTATACACATACACATTGACGCCATTTGCAATGTGACAGGTAATACACTTACACAGTAAAGCTATTTACAATATAGATCACATATCTACACAATGACTTCTTTTGCAACGTGACATGTAATAAACACTTACATAAAGTTGCCATTTGAATGTTACATGTAATACACCTTCTTAGTAAACCCATTTACAATGTAACATTAAAAAACGACAAGAACGTTTACAAAAGGGTTTGCTGGATGTATAGGCCCCATAATATGTATATATGTATAATTAACCTTACCAACAATTGATTTAGCAATTGTCGGAGTTCGTTCAGATTTTGGTGTTCTGTCGTACACTGGTTTGGGTCTCATACGTTTGGGGAAGAACATGAGCGGAAACGATATACAGATAGAGATGATGCCAAATATGACAAAGCCCAGCCACCAGGCGCCGATCCAGGACGGATGGCGAGGGGATATGGGTACGTCTGAAATAAGGATGTAACAATTATACATACAGTTGTTCAAATGATAAACACATTTAAATCGAACTTGGTACTGATCTCGCGAAATATAAGCTATGTCGGCGACCTGTAAATGTCATATATTTAGTTGTGTATTTAATATAATCGTATGTTTGTTTCATAATGTTCGAAAATGGCGTTTAGCTCAGTTAAATGATACGATAATGACTATAATGACTTGAATAAATATTCATAAAAGTCATATCACTTGTCAGGATTTAGTATAATGTTCAGCAGAACACATATTCATACGAATGTGCCATTCCAGTTCCAAATAAGTCAAGACAAAGTCTAGAGCGAGAATGTTTTGTTTTCCTGGTACCGATGAATCACGTGGTAATCATAATACAAAGTCATTTAACTACCTGCTCTTAACAAGTCACGTGATAATCATTTACCTTCTAAAGTCACATACTGCTTGCTGAATAGACCACCGACAGCAAATGCGATAGCAGGACCAAATATACCGACACCCGATATGATTCCTGCAAAAGATGTACAATGTAGATGTGAACTTTTAATGGGTGCATCAGGATTTTCCAGAACACTATTATATTTTAAAACTGTTTTAATTCATGATAATAAATGTCATATCGATAATAAATGGAGTAGTACCGTGTTGTCCAGTTCTACAATTTGATTTCATCATGAAATGTTGAATGAAGTCTGGCATAAAACGCTTAAATTAACTCTGGTGCATCACCTATGATAGCACATACTACTATTATGCATAATGAATTATTTATAGCTCCGCCTCTCGTGAGATCCTGATCTGGCATTTACCTACGAGATGTGATACAAGCTTTAATAACATATATACCTCTTAAATAGAATACATGTATAGAAATAAATTAAAAATACAAATGTATTGCAGCAACTATACAAGTTTTATTACACATGGGTAAACAATTAAAATTCTGGTGAATTTACCAGCTGACATAATGTTATATTAAATAATTAACCCACAATGTCCACAAATGCACAAACAAGCATTTTTTCATGTTAAAACATCGGATTCTTCATGTTCTTAATGAATTACTAGCTGGGCAATCCCCAACATTCCAGCATTTGTGTATGGGAAGTTCCAAAATCTATTTTTAGCATAGTGAGATGGATTAAGAAAACGTCAAGGGATGATACAGGGTTTTGTATTTCATTGTAGGAAAATGAAGGTACTAGGTATATAATTATTTTTGGGTATATAATAAAAAATATTGTTAGTTAATAATTTTACTTGATACTGTATATATTTTAATGTATACAACTTCGAATATTACTGGCACTCGTGTGTGTTATAAAATTCAATTTTCAATACTTTCTTTCAAACTATATGAAGTTAATAACAGTTTCTGATATATGCACCATATGATTCCGTTACAGAGACAACTTCCCATATATGAGACATATATCTGAGACAAATATTCATGTAATTTTATAAGATCATTTATTGAGATACATGTATGACGATATATTACCAATGTACATGGCAGTGTTCTTCTTCGTGACATTATCGTCGACATACGTGGTTAGGAATGGGTACCTGGGTGCTTTAGCAAGTCCTTGGATAACCATACCTGTAGGGAATATGCGTTGTAGATTATAAGAACCGTTCAATGCTATCCGGTAAAAATAGGGGAATTCCAACATGGAGGTATAACTGTTTTTATCGGTTCCGATTGAGCATCGATTCCGATTAAAGCTGTTATACCGAGGGTTGGAATATTCCCCTATCTGACCCATGATTGATACTTTGTCATGCATATCATTTACATTCTGCGCATTGACGTCGCCAACTGCTAACGTTGTGCATGTTTACTTACACAATGACATCATGCAACTGTCATTGTTGATATCAGCGCGCGACTTTTATCTTCCCCGATGTGTAAGATGAGGCATTCCATCACTCATGTAAAACGCGGATAACTTATGACCTTATCCGGTATGCAAGACAAAAGTAGAGACAACATCCAGGAAATGTATCATTCACAAACCGCAGACAAACAAAACACGCATACAAAACAACTACTGCAGGGTTTATAGGACAAACACGCATACAAGGAATATAAAAAGATCGGACAGGAAAAGTAGCATTCAAGAAGGACAGTCAACCACAAAACACAGAAACAAACCCACAAACAGACAAAAAGAAGGCAGAAGTAATATTAAATGCAAATGACATCACAAACACAAAAAGGTTGACAATAGGGCTACCGCCTTGAAACGGTCAGTGACAAAGTAGGCTACTGGGGGTTTAAACCGATTCTAGGGTGTACCAAACCTCACACCCTACTGTCATCCCATTAAAATAGGACAGTGTAAATAAAGAAATACCCGCCATGATCTAATATCTAACCACGCAAAACAACTACTGCAGGGTTTACTAGGACAAACACGCATACAAAACAACTACTGCAGGGTTTACTAGGACAAACACGCATAAAATAAATATAAAAAGATCGGACAGGGAAAGTAGCATTCAAGGAGGACAGTCAACCACAAAACACTGAAACAAACGCGCAAACAGACAAACAAGAAGGTAAAAGTAATATTAAATGCAAACGACATCACAAACACAAAAGGGTTGACAATAGGGCTACCGCCTTGGAACGGTCAGTGACAAAGTAGGCCACTGGGGGTTTAAACCGATTCTAGCGTGTACCAAATCTCACACTTACCCTACTGTCATCCCATTAAAACAGGACAGTGTAAATAAAGAAATCCCGGCCATGATCTAATCTCTAACCAACGAAAACAACTACTGCAGGGTTTACTAGGACAAACACGCATACAAAACAATTACTGCAGGGTTTACTGGGACAAACACGTATACAAAACAACTACTGCAGGATGTATATAATAACACGAGCATCTTTGTGTTTTACTTGTATTGCCTATTAAATCTGCCTTGTAGGTTAGGGAATAGTTTATGGCGGGGATTTATTTTTTACACTTTCCCGTTTTATTGGGATGACAGTATGGTACGTGTGAGTCTTTTGCACCCTAGAACCTGGTTTAAACCCCCAGCGGCCTTTTTGCCACTTACTGTTCCAAGGCGGTAGCCCTATTGTCAACCCTGTTTGTGTTTGTGACGTCAAATGCCTTTATTCTTTTTTAACATTTCCATTCATGTTTGTCTTTGCGTGTTTTGGGGTTTACTGTGTTCTGTGAAAGATGCATTTCCTGTTCGACTTTTATACTGATTTTACTAGAAAAAATACGTTTGGCAGCAGGGCAACCACATTGGAATGGTCAGTGGCAACAATACCGTTGGGAGACTCTTTTTGCGTCCAGTCTGTTTAGGTTCTACGTAAACAAAATGTACATTAACGTGACGTTCATGACGTCTTAACGTCATGAACTACCACTAGTGGAATATCGAAAATATTGAATGGTGTTTTTACAACCCCTCACCGCATGTTGTGTGATAAATGAATATAAAACACAAAGGCATTTAAAGCCAAAATGTCAGTATTCTATAACTTGGCAAAAGCCAGAGAAACCAGAGAGTAAACCGCTTGTGGCACGACAAGAAACCACTAAAGACACACATTAAACGTTACTGTCCTTTTCTGATTGAAGGAAGACGTTATCAAAACGTCCAAAATATGTCCGCTCATCGCACAAGGAGGAACACTTAGTTGTGAACTGTAAATGGGTCAACCACTAAACATGCAGTGCATTGTAAAATAAAAGGATCATAACCTCGTCTAAAAAACTTTCTTAAAAGTTCGGTAAAAATATTTATTTGAAAACGTTTTTTATAATTAATTTTTGTACAAAATGTAAACTTTATAAAACAAAATGTCACTAATTGCATATAAAACTTTCCAGCTTATCCAAATCTCTCTTGGGTAGTTAGCGTTATCAAAACCAAAATGTCCGGCGAATCCGAGACGAAAACAACCGTGTCATCTCACTTACAAAGGCTGTGCTAAAAATGACGTAAAACACCATTCAAGCAAACAAAACACAAAGACGAGATGGTAATCGAACCACAGTCACAGAGATAAGAAGAGATTGTGCAATCAATCCACTTGTTTGGACGTTGTAAGATGTAGCTTTGTAATCATTGGACTTAAAACATGGTAAAACGAAATCCCACAATGTCAATTCGTGATGGGTGAGTTTATACAAGGTAGGGACGTTGTAGTGTCCAAATGTTAGCATATATGTTAATCTTACAACAAATGTGCTTTCATGAAGCTTTTAAAACTAGCATGGTAATTCACTGATTCAATTTAAATTTCACCTCATTCTGGCTCATTATGACGTTGTTTGAAATGATTTCTCAATTCAATCGAAATGTTTTACTGAATAGATCTATAATAAGTTTGCTAAATAATATATTTAATTGGGCTGACGTAGCTAATTGAACAGCACAGTGGAGTTGAAACCACAGGAATCTATTCAATAGTAAGCGTAGGGCAGGTTTCTGGATTTCTATATATCCTTCGCCTCTATTAGTTCACTCTCTCTGGGAAAACTTTACATATCATATAATGTTTTGATGAACCCTTAAACAGCACAATGTTGATGAGCCGATAACCAACATTTAATTCAACTGAACCGTAGCGAAGTGCAATATCATATTATGTACTACAAAAAGTAAGTGTATAATATTGCAATAACTTCTACAATCTATACAATTTCCTGCGTGCTGACAAAAATGACATTTAACACCAAACAAACAAATAGTGTCTTATGTATTCGTATAGATACATATTCCTTAAATTCAAATAAATGATATTAACGAAGTGTACACTTGTAAGATGTATACTAGTATGTGGATAGGTGGCAGTGAAATAATGAAAATCATTGTCTTTGTTTATAGTTTCACCTGCTGTGAGACATATAGAGATTATTTAACTGCTGGAATCGATTATAGGGAAATCTTTCACGAGTTGGTAGGCGTGTGGTTCTTTTCACAATCGAGCGTATGTGAGTGAGAAAAAAAACACGTCAGCCATCGAATAAAGGATTTCTTATAATCGAACCCAGCAGTTAAATAATCTATGTATTACATTTTAAATCAGTTTATATAACAGTCTACGTGAAAGCATTTTCAAGTCCACAGGACAGACTGAAATATTTTGTCTGACCGGACAATTTGTTGTCTGACCGAAAAGTTAAACGACATATTTTTTGTTGAAGCGCAATAAGATGCTTTGTCAGTTGACCTCAACATCCTTAAACAAATGTTGATTTATTGTGCTATGATCGTCTAAACATGCAGCTACCCAACTAGTTTATTTATTTATTTATTTTTTATATATATAATTTTAGAATAGCGCCGCAAATCACGGTCAAAATCCGAACCGGGTCCCGCAAATTTACTATCCAAACAGGGGCGCGTTCGCGATGTTATTTAAGGAGCTTACATTTGTGAATAAGCATTCGTTGTAAAGCGTACACAGATTTGCTAATAATGAACAAACAATAGAAAACGATTATAATGTATACATACAACAATTCATCGAAAAATAAGAATATGAAAACAATATCATTGTTTAAACTGTTAATCTTCGATCACTGTTCTTCAGTTCAACGTGACAAGTTCGCGTAACCTTTCAATGTTCATATGAAAGCTGTAATGCGATTGGTTCAAATCGAGTAATCGACCAATGAAATGCGCGCTTATCAATCGATCAAATTTTTTATCAAGGGAGAGAACTTTCTATTTATAAACAAATGATTTCTGATTGGATTTAAGTTTTCAAAATGACCGGATACTCGGACAGAGAGAAGGGAAATTTACAACCGTTAATATGAGATTTCTGATATGATTTTAGTTTTAAAAATGGCCGGAAACTTGGAATAACGGGAATTTTCTGCCGGACATTTCAAAAATGTGTCGGGTATATCCGACGGACCGACGGTTTTCGCGGAGACTGATATATGATTTTAACCAAAATTGTTTGCTTTATTGAAGGTTATCGGTGGATGACGTCGACGTTACCAACACTTTATTGACGTCATGACTCAACGACACAGTTATTTTTGTTTTTGGGATAAGCTATTAACATTTAGCGAGTATGAATATTCATTCACTGAGAAATCCCAATCTTTCTTTCACCCATAGAAATGTAATAAATAGCCTTATTTGTCACTGCTGGTACGTATCGTGTTTATAAACGACAAATCTCCTAAACATTCACTGTTCACTAGTCTTTATTCAACTAAAATAGAGATCAAACCTATATTTACCAATTGCAATGGTCGCCATGGCCAACTTGCTATACTGGTTTGCATTACCAACAGTAGAACTACCCATTGCACCTTCCGCGTCACATCTAGATGCATTTGAAATACCGTTCATTCGATATCCTGGCCCCAGGTCACCTCCATCGGAAAATATTGTACACATAGGTGTCCTTCCTCTAGACGACGAATTCATGGAGGACGTGCCCATCTCAAATAAATGCTTTGACTGTTCAAGATAATAATCCTTGGTCAGAAAGTATGCAAGAGAACAAATTAGTCCTGCTACGCCGTACAGAACCGTACACATCCACAGACTTCGGGGAATATGAACCTTTCTGGCGATGTAACTGAAGAAGACCGTAGTAAGCAAGAATCCGATATCGTTACAGCTGAGCAGGAAACCGGATTGTGCACTACTTAACCCAAATTGTTTCTCTATTGTTGTTATTTGAGACATAACATAGACGCCCAAAACTGACGTCATTAATCCACACACGCTATACACTCCAACAAAAAAGCCCATGCGTGCGCAAGGCTGTAAACATGCGGGTTTGAAAGGTCCAATGCCACACAGTATTTCATCTGGCAGACCGCCAACACCACGTTTTGTGTCGTTGCCATTCATGGTAAACGATGCCTTTTCCTTTTCTTCCACGTTACCATTTGGAGCCATGAGGTTGTTGGTTGCTCTCTTTGTCTTTGTCGTCAAACACCGTGTAAAGTTATATTTTCCCCTGAAAAGATACGAGGTTAAGTTGTGTGGTAACGTGTTATATATTATCAAGTATATACAGGTTTTTACTTGGTATGATGTAAACATTACCATTATTTGTAGAAGCTCTTATCGAATCAAATGATATAGCCGAATCGTTTATATCTGATTCAAATATTTCAAAAACAATGTTAAGTGAATCAAATAATTGAATGTGCCTTTTACAAGCTAAATGTAAATAGGTATGTCAACCATACATTGAGAGAGCGATAAAAGTAGTGTAATGCATCTCATTTAAAGAAGGTCCACAATTTCAGCTATGGAATCAGGTCCTGGATTTTGAAGTACTTTTTTCTGTACCTTGGGCACTCGTGCAGAAGAAAATATTCAGCTAGACAAAAAGTGTACTTTAGAACTCATCCTCTACGTGTTTGCCCGTGGTCATGCTGGACGGCTTCCAATTCGTTGGATTGGTCGGCAACTTTAGTATCCAGTGAGTGCAGCTAAATTCATAAAGCGAACATTTCCGAGCATAACCGAAGAACATTTGTTCAGCAATCTATTAACCAGGTTTATGAACAAAGAAAATGCAAGTAAAGTGAGATGCTTGAGAAATATGGTTGACCGATGATCTGCTTTAAGGAGATGGATGGCTTCAGTTACAAAAATGTGTAGCCTTGCAGAACAGTTGAGATTCACTATGGTGAAAGTGAAATTTCCTCATCCAAATAAAATATAGAGGATACTTTGATGATTCTAGCTGCGTTTTAATATTGATCAAAATGGGTTGTAATGGCAGTAAATATGGCATGTTCACCGCCATATGCATGCCATCTTCGTGATGGTAAAAAGTCTGTACTGATCTTATGAATATTGAGTTCTGCTCAACCCGGGGCTATAGGGTGTGAACGATAGCAAACATATATGAACAGTCTCAATCAATCCGAGACTGCAATATTTCGTATTTAACGTGTTCGGCCGTTTCCAAAGGTCCACTATCATAATCTGTTTTGTAGATAAAGAAGAAGCAGACTGTTATGCATCAATATGTACGTTTGGTTCTAGGCAATAACATAGCTTCTTTGCCTGTTGGGTCAAGACAATAACATGGCTTATTTGCATGTCTCACAGAGGATTCTGAGACACAATTATGTCTTTCAAGCAAGTCCGGAACACCAACAGTTGTGTATTGATGTAAATATAATGACTGAAATATATTTTTTTCGATATTTTAGCTCATGTCAAACTCGCATGTCAAATAGTGCAATATCGGAGAGTTCTTTCGAGCATGAATATCAGTAAATTTCACCTAAAAGGAAATAAGTGATATTGAGACCAAAGTTTGATTCGTACTGTCAAAAATAAAACAAGATCTAAGTCGCAATTGACAAATGTTTGAGTGATACTCGAGAAGTTAAGCAGTACAAGGGATACCAGAGGTTCGCGTATTAGGATAAATGGTTCAGATTCAAGCAAAGTGCCGGCTAACTGTCAAAACATTTTACGATTATCTCGAAATAAAACTGGTTTAATCAGTCATAGGCATGTTTAACAAAGCCAATTGTTGTAACAGCAGATAAAAACAAACAGTTAATGTGTATATTGAGAAAGATAAACGTGCACATTATAACCACGAAGGGGCTCACACACAAATAACTATACGCGGAAAACATTAAGAACGGGTGTAGGGAATTTATAATGTCAGACTCTGACACTGACGTGGTTGTCATCAAAACATCTAAGAACTTTGGCATAGATCAGCTTTAGATTGCCTATGGAAGAAGGAAGGATTTAAAATGGCTATTATTACATTAGATCGTGCTCCAGTTATTTCCAAAGATCGGAGCATTTTCTTTATGTCCTGCCTTTACATGTTGCTAAACCGTTGCAACTTCCACGGGAAAGGGGAAGTATGCATGGTAAACTTCAGACTGCAACAGAAAAAGTTGTAAACCTCAGCAACATGCCTAGCAGTATTGATGAATCAGATTATGATTCTTTAGGTGAAATTTCATGTGTTATGTATAATAAATAAAGCAGTACAGGGGTTACCGTAGTAAATAAAAACATTATACAAAACAACTCCTGAAATTTCGCAATTCCACCAACAAACTACATTAATACATCATGCACATCCATGTGGCTATCAAGCAGGATGTGAATGGTCTCAGTCAGGTATGCACCTGTGTGGTGGTCCTAGGGCGGGGGAGGTGGTGGGAGCGGGCATACTCAGGGGTTATTAAACACATGTACAAATTTGTTGTCTAATTCCCATCACTAGGGGCAAGATTTATGTATAATTCCGCATGTAGGAGTTAATATCAAACTCTCCATTATTGTGTATGATTTCCTAAAACGGCGAATAGTTTTTTTGTCTAATCCCCGGGGAATTTCCTCACCCTATGTAGAGTAAAAGATTGATAGGTGCAGGGGCATACTACTAAATATCAGGTTATATTTTATCCGTCTTAATGGGTCTGCACATATGCTGGTGACCACTGGAACCGTCTTGGAAAAACTCTTTTCCGCGTTTCAGCTATATGTCAAGCATTTAGGCAATGTGTTTGTAAGAAAAGAAGAACGATATAAATATCGGACAGGGAAAGCAGCATTCAAGGACGACAGTCAACCACAAAACACAAAAACAAACACGCAAACAGACAAACGAGATGGTAAAAGTAATAAAAAATGCAAACGACATCACAAACACAAAAGGATTGACAATAGGGCTACCGTCTTGGAACGGTCAGTAGCAACAAAGGCCACTGGGGATTTAAACCGGTTCTAGGGTGCACCAAACCTCACACTTACCCTGCTGTCATCCCATTAAAACAGGACAGTGTAAATAAAGAAATCCCCGCCATGATATAATCTCTAACCAACAATGAATGGATGGTGTTTTACGGCACGTCGACACATAAATAGGTCATATTGTGCGCAAAAACTCATGAAAAATGAAGAAATGAAGTATTAATTAAAAATTAATGTAAATATATAAAGATAAAGCTATTAAAAAAATAAGGGATGAAAACGTAGTCATATAAACTATCTATGTAATTCAACAAATGCCCGTCAACGAGTATATAAACAAGTATATATATATATATATAAGAACACATTATAATGATTGATATAGTCTGATTTCTTTGAGGAAATCTAAAACAAGAGGGCAGCATTAATAGGCAATATAAGTAAAATACAAATATGCTCGTGTAAATATAATACAAACAACAATAGCCTAGAAAGATACAATAATGGTACTCAATGACTTGGCAGAAGCCAGAGCAACAAAGAATGCGACACTTCAACCATAACACGGTTGATAATATGGGTACGGCCTTAACTATTCAGTAGAAAATAACGCCGCTAGAAGATAGTATCAGTCTTAAGTTTAAGATCATACAAAATAAAAATTCTAAACTATGTCAATATTGGTAGTATTTTCGTATTTCTATGGTTTTTTTGTGGGTGGGGTATTGATGTAATTGGCAGTAGCAAAGAGTAAGTAAGTGTGTTCCGTTAATAAGTACATTCGGATATAATTCTGCTGATTTTAATACGTATATAACCGCAATTATATGAATACCCGAACATCTGGTAACGACTACAGAATGTACAGAATAGATTCAACATATAGTTTGTGGTTCCTGGGGTAAACTCATATTTGCAAAAATGATTCTTGGCTTTACAGTCGAAGCCAAACTATAATGAATGAGAGAAAGTATTAGTTTTATTTACAGCTGTATCTTATATTTACAGTATTTCGGTCGCCATCTTGTATATTTGGCGGCCATCTTGAAAATGATCGAAATTGAAATGGCTCCGGCTATGAGGGCTGGCGTGGCGCAGTCGGTAGCGCGGAGGATTTGTAACCGGAGGCCCCTGGTTCAATCCTCCGTGGTGCCACTGAGTTCCGTCGGTGTGTTCTTGGGCAAGACACTTTCCCTTAGCCTCGTCCGTCGGATGGGGACGTAAACCGGGCGGTCCCGTGTATCGGTCTATCCTCCGAGCACGTTAAAGAACCATAGGAATCTATTCGATAATAAGAGTAGGGCAGGTTCCCGGATTCCTATGTATCCTTCCCCTCTCTCTGGGGCGGCTCTAAATAACCTATACTGCGTTGATGAGCCGTTAAACAACATTCAATTCAATTGAATATAACATTTGCAAGCACAGTGCAAAACATTGTATCCCAATCTGAACTATTTTCTGGTTATTTCATCCGCTATTAATGGGTAGTATTGGTTGTGCAAAATTACCCGAATTCGAATAAACGCCATGAATCCCGTAATTTATTAGACATGAAGATTAAAGGAACGAAAGAAAGAAAGAATTAAAGCAAACACGGACATGGTCATTAACCATTTCATTATAATACTCTACTGACCTTAGATCATATTTCCCTAGCTCGTCTCGTCACGCCCAAAACTCTTAGTTAACTTACAGCTGCTTAAGTAAATCATGCTTACTGTACCCTACACATATGAGAAAACTGTTAATCTGAAATTTAAAGGCAGATGATATATAAGTTAACACGGGTGACCTGTAACATATCTACCCGTCGTATTGTACAGCGAGAAGCCCGCGTACGATTACACTAATATACGACGCACAATGACAGTGCAATGATCTAGTTGGTGTCTGCTTACATATATTCAAGTGTCAAAACAAGCCCAGACATGTTATTCATTTGGTCTTTATGATTTTTTTGTAAAACTCGCATTGTCACAAAATTACACGTTTGCTTGTTGATATGGCTTCTTTTAAATGTCATTTTTGCGTTATATACTTAGTCTAGTAAGACAGGCCTGATATTCTGTTTCCGTGGGAGGGTATCTGAATGACATAATTTATATACATTGTGGATGAGCCGTAAACAAATAAATGTTCACGCCGTATAACCTGTTTGATGTTCGTGTGCCGTAAAACCCAATTCAACTCAAATCCAAGCAATGAATAAATGTTGTTTAACGGCACGTCGACATAAAACATGTCATACTGTGTGCAAAAAACTAATAAATAACGAATCAAATGAAATAATAAGCTATTAAAAAGCTATTAAAAAGAAATATTGTTAAACCTAAATAGTATGGGAAAAATATTAACTAGGTATATTATGTAGATGAACAAATGCCCGTCAACGGCGTGTAAACCAGTAAAAACTATAACTATCGCTACAGGAAAACAAATAAACCCTCCACCTCTTTGACCCCTGCACTTTATTGCACTGATAATGTTTTTTTTTATGATCATATTCAATGGAAACTGAATCATCGGAAATGTATTGGAACAATCCATAGGCCAATGAATGGGTATAGAATTCCCACTGGCTAAAACTACAAAGGGTACTCATGAAAAAAATCAAATCAAATAACTGTTTCTTCACTGACATATTCACATCATATTAAATGCGCGTACCAAGTATTAAGACAACCATATAATATTGAATGAGGAGTTACACACGAGATTTACCTATATATTTAAGAAAATCAAAGGGCCATAACCTATATATGTAAAAAATCAAAGTGCCATAATTCATGTAAATATGATCAAATTAAACATATTTAATAACATCTTAAAATCATACTTAATCAGTATGCCAAGTATTAAAGCAAGAAAACATTGATACAAAGTATCACAAGCCGGTCAGAACAGTTATACACTCAAGAGATATGAAAACGCAACACGGGAATTTCCGCTATATATTGTATGTACAATATGCTGCTTTTAATCGAATGGCACATGGCTAAGTAAGACCTTTCCCTTTGAAAAAAATACTAAAACAACAAATAATACAGCAAACAGTATTCCTTCAAAGTTTCATTATTGACAGAGTACGCGTTTGGCTCAAGCATGTGAGCAAACTTAGGATGGAAAATTTTGGAAACTAGTTACGTTAACTGCAGTACTGAACTAGCTCGGTTTTTCAAAGAGCAACTTCAACATTTATGAAGTTCTTGTTACATGGTGTAGTGTGATTAAAACGTCTACAACATCACAGTTGTGTCCTTTCTCTAATTAACTGCAACTTTGTTTTCACAAAACTTCTTGGGATTTCTTTGGAATATTATGTGCAATTAAGTGTGCAGTATATACAATATATAGCGGAAATTCCCGTGTTGCGTTTTCATATCTCTTGAGTGTACATAAGAAAACAGTAAAGGGAATATGATAAAAAGAAACGGTGTGTAGATGTTAGAATTTTTTTATTTATATTGTCAACAGTCAAAACACATTTATCATGAAATATTTGAGTACTAGATAGACTAGTCATCATGAGATAAAACGAACATGTTTTTAATTTTAGTATCTATGTTGTTTAATGTTATAATATGAATATGATAGACATCTGAAATAGCATATGTAATGGATCACTAAATAGAATGTTGTTTCATGATTAGAATGTGAGTAATCGGTAAATTATCATAGTTATAACCAAAATACAACTTAATGATAGCAATTGGATTGAAAGATTAGCGTCTGTGAATGTAATCTCAGTTTTTAGAAATGTAAATTTGCATTAGAAGAAAGGGTTTAACGTTAGATGTGTATTATTATTGAAATCTAATTAGTAGTTCATGAGAATAAGTAGCAGTGGAGCAGACCTATCCAAACTCTTTAGAAGATGCTTCAGTTGAAATTTCATCAACTCTGTTTAATGATTGAATTATTGCTTATTTTAAAATCAGACAGCACCAAAAAGAGATACATATATAGCTGTACACACAAACAGTTAGCAATATTCAAACGCAATTTCCTTTATATTATTCTTATAATTAATATTAACTATTGAACGAATGCAAGTTATGTAGAAAAACTAACGGGGCGCCGCGAGCTTTTAAACAATCAAGATTGCCGTTTGTCCCATTAATAAAGTTTCACATCATTCAATAATCAGTGACGATACCGATTTGGAACAAGCTGTATTCGTATGTTGAGAACAGATTTATAGACTGTATCCCTGTAATTTACATCTTATTATTGTAGTACAAACCAGTTAGAACAGTTATATGCGCATGCGCATATCATAACTTGTAGACTGTATCCCTAATATTGAAACGTAATTCAAGTAGTAAAGACTCATAAAATGCCTGTATACCAATTTGACTGCATCCCGGTATTCTTACTAAAATACTGTCGTTTTTTAACAGTAAAATGACGTTGATACACAGTCCAACACCCATAGCAGCTTTCTGAGACCGGGATAGATAGAGCCGGAGCCTTGAAGCTCCGGCAACAAGCCATCAAATAATGAATGCAGAGTTAGACACAAAATATTTCCATATATATAATATATGCAAGAAAATCAAAGGGCCATAACGCATGTAAAATAATCAAATCAAAAATATTTTTCTTTGCTAACATCTTCATATCATACTTAAACAGCACGTACACTATTGAAACAAAATTGAAACAAAAAATCCACCTAAAAATGTATGAGGAGTTAAACACACACGATTCCGCATTACATCACTATATATAATTATTATTCATAACTTTCACATCATCAAATTAATTTGACCAGTAGTCAGTGATCAATAAAACAAATAACGGTGTTTATCGTTGGTGCTCAACTGACTTTAGACCTTTATAAAACTAGTATAATACATATAATTTAAAGTATGGTCTAATATTTTCATTTTTCATATAGTGATTGAGGATAAAACCTTTTAATTGCACCTACTGAATATCTCAGCATCTCGGAAATGGCTAATGACAGGATATGAAAGTTATAATACATACACATAATAAAGGCATAGAAAACGCTTATTCATACCATAAAATAACATAAAATAACTTAAGAGACCATGTGTAAAATTTGACTACGCGGAGTATCGTCTCGTTGCCAAGCTCCGCGGAGAATCATTTTCATAAATTCGCTATATCTATGTCGAAACCCATATTTCCATGATATAAATGATTACTGTCTACGTTTTATATCACGTATCTGTTATTGGTATGTGTGAACGGTCAATACATGACATTATAAAGCCCAAAAATTGACATAAAAACAACAAAAATGAAAAAAAATCCGCTGAGAATCATCTCGCTAAAATAACCTTCTTTGATTCTGCTCTCAATCCGCTTAGTATTAGCAAAAGTGAATATTAACCGAGTCTTTTTTCCATTGATTGGCATACTTTAGGCACAATTATATTTTTATGGACTGAGAATTAGAGCTGAAATGTATGTGTTTACCCACCGAATCGAGACAAATCTTCGTTACGGATGATCATCTCGTGCACCTGCTGATGACGTCGATTACTGGGCTTGTAATAACCGTTGAACTGCCGTCGTCGTCATCGCTGTCAATAGCATATTGTCAACAGTATTAAATAACACTAGTATGTATTGTGTTTGATACCAGCGAAAAGTGTTGACTTTCGTCGTGTTAGATCAACAATTCGAATATCATATTTAGGGTTACAAATAACAGTCTATTTCACTGACATGACGCTCCAGATACTGATATATGCTTCATGTTCTGCAGTGCCGATACGTACTCATTGTTTTTTAACGGCTCATTAACACATTATAGTTGATTTAGAATCGCCGCAGAGAAAGGAAAAGATGCATATGAATCCGAGAATCTGCCCTTCTCATATTGTCGAATAGATTCCTAAGGTTCTTTATCGTTCTCGGATGATAGACTCCAATACATGGGACCGCTCGATGTACGTCACTATCCGACGGGCGAGGCTAAGATAAAGTGTCTTGCCCAAGAACACACCGACGAAAATTAGTGGAACCGGTAAGGCTTGAACCGGGTCCCCAGGTTTCAAATCTACCGTGCTATCCACTGGACCACGCGAGCCTTACGTTTCGATAAGTCAACTAATCTTGTCCTTTAAAAACTTTTGTTTTATGGTATATATAAGAGGATTTTCAAAAGGTATACAGGTAGCCTTCTTGCGTTGCAATGGTTTGTGCTGAAGAAACAAGGCAGCATACTTGACCGCGTCGCAATATGTATTTTCCAGATAGCCCATTCTTCCCGTCCTAATTCTGAGTATCATAAGCTGAACTACTTTCAGAAACATAAAACAGAACTTGAATGTTGCAGACATTGAACAGTCGTAATCACAACCTTTAGAGAATTCCTATGCAATACTGTCGGATACAACATTCCAGGTGTTGCTTTGAAGTCATTTGCTGAATCAATGAAAGTTTTATCAAAACCATAGCAAAATGTTTCTAAAGTCTGTGTCACATCGCTGTGAGACAAAAACGAAACAAGAAGCACCATCATCTTTATGTGGTCCGGCCTTACTTCCATTAAGCGATAGGAAAGCTTATATTAGCAGGAGTTTATATCAGATATTTGGACAATAAAACACATTTAAAACAATGTTTACTGAAAAAATGCGATAGCCTGTTTAAAATTATCTATTAAATCTTTTAATTTTAAAATATGCAAACTTTTTAAGTAAAAATTAAGGTTTTATTTCATACCTCAGCCGACACCGTTCTCGCTTCTTAGAGAAGGGGTCGGATGGGGCATGAAATAAACAGTCGGAAAGCACTCCATGCGTTCAGGGCTTACCTCCCTGTCCATTACTTCACTTAAGTTGATCGACGAGGAAGCAGACAAAATATGCGTACAGATCCCTTGTATAAGACTGCTTCCATAATTCAAAGCTACACACAACGTGTTATCCGACCCCATATTGACAAGGAGTCTGATCACGTCAAGCATTTTCTAAAAATACTATATCTTAATAAAGGTATTGATTTCATTGACATGCCTAGTATTTTTCGAGATAATCATGCAGTTGATTATATCCCTAAATATTTCAAAAATTCATAAAGTCCTGTAATTTGTTATAAGTATAAAAAAACTATTTGTAACTACAACAGTCTTGTCTTGTCGTGCCTTCAATGGTTTATTTTCTTGCTGCTCTGGCTTCTGCAAAGTCATTGAGTACCTTCTTTGTGGCTTTTATTTTTTTGTATTTATATATACACGAGCATCTTTGTGTTTTACTTATACTGCCTATTAATGCCGCCTTGTTGAATAGTGCATGGCGGGGATTTCTTTATTTACCCTGTCCCGTTTTATTGGGTTAAAGCTGGGTAAGTGTGAGGATTGTTGCACCCTAGAACCTGGTTTAAACGCCCAGCGGCCTGTTTTTCCACTGACCGTTCCACGGTGGTAGCCCTAATGTGAACCCGTTTGTGTTAGTTATGTCTTATATGGCCTTTTATTCATCTTTAAATGTAATCTTTTTTGCTCTGTGTGGTTGACTGTCTTCATTGAATGTTGCTTTTCCTGTTCGATTTTTGTATCTATATTTAAAAGTAACATATACATTTTTAAACCTAAGAAAATCGGTGTGAAATATTGTCTGATACGGCAATTTCAGTTGCCTTGAAGTCATCCGCTGAATCAATCAAACTTTTGTCGGAACCATTATAAATGTATAGAAGAGGTCAACCCCTTTGTGTTTGAGATGTCGTTTGCATTTATTATTACTTTTGCCTTCTCGTTTGTCTGTTTGCGTGTTTGTTTTTTTGTTTTGTGGTTGACTGTCGTCCTTGAATGCTGCTTTCCCTGTCCGATATTTTTATCCTTCTTGTTATTTAGCGCTTGATGAGTTTGTGCGCGCGAGCTTGTTATTACGTAATGCCTATTTAGTGTTATCTTCAAGTTATGCTTATATACCGAATTTTGGGGTGTTTGTCGATTTGAAACTATTTCACACGTAACCATCCATATTCATGAGTTATTACCAGTTACAATAGGGACTGTACAGCTTTAATGAGTGTGTAAGCTGATTAACATAATGACATCGTTCAACATTGACAAATTGAATGTATCATCCTATTTTACAAGTAGCTATTAAATGCAGGAATATCTACATGTACGCTGCACGTTTCTCAAACCGCAATTAAATGTGTGCTCGCTGTGAGCATCGCTTGTTAGACTGAGCAGAGTACATACGTAAATCAACCGGTTTTACCACCGGAAACATGAGTATAAAATATCTTTCCAACATTGAATTCAGAGTGGTTAGCCAGAATGTTTGCATTGTTCAGAATACGTGTAAAGCCAATTGTAATGCGAATAGTACACGTATCCAGTAACAAACTAAACATATTAGTACAACATTATTAATTAATTACCTCCCATTATCAGTAACAATATGCAGTTTTATATTTTAGACCAACCAAACTTATTTTAAAGACCGAGCAGAGCTCTTAAAATTAATACTTACATGATATATCGGATTGCATGTAAAATTTAACTTGTAAACCAAATATTTTACTCTTAATATTTATTCCATATTGTTATGATAAAAGACTTACCTATCTTAAGTTTCTTGTCAATGACAGCATATCAAATCCTGAAATATCTCTGATATGCAAGAAATGGTTAGCATACCAGGGTCATCCGCCAATTTGTCATTATTGTCTATATGTCTAATAATGATAACTTGCGCATCCATCGCATTGTGCACGCTACCCCTGTTGGATGGACATTGGCTGATTAAAGTTTCATTAAAATGGTCTGAGAAATAAAGTTACATGTTTTTTTACCAAAACTATTGAAAATGTAGATGAATTACATAAACCGTCATGTTAAAAACACCGAAACATATGAGTAAATTAATTGACTATTCATAATTTCGATCATCAAAATCAGCTGACCAAGCAATGGCCTAGGCATTTGAGACACCTCTAAATTGTGGTAGGTGGTAAACTCAAACTCGATCTTTATCATAGTTTGTTTGTTTGCATGGTGTTTTACGTCATTCTCAACACATGTAAGGTTATATACTAGTATGGCGGTCGATTTTTTTTGTGTTGGAGGCATCCACCCACTTTTCCTGGGTAGAACAAGTACACCTCCCGCCATCCGTAAGAATCGACACTTACAAGTCGAGCTCCCAGTGGAATTCGAACCCGCAGCGATGAGAGTTGAAGGTTTACAATGCAACGTCGTTAACCATTCGACCACGGAGACGCTTCGTTTATAGCATCCATAGCAAGGTTGAATTTTTCCTCTTTCTGTAATGGTGCAGCTTCTGGTATGTCATTTATTTGATATGTTTTGGTAATATACCTTTTTTCCGTTTATTTCTCATGTCTTTGATTCTGACTGTGTTTCGTTTTCAAGAGGTTTTTCATAAGTGATTCCTAGTTTCCTACATAAAGATTGGATGTCATTGGTTATATTAGAGTTGGAATTTGAGTCCTTATTTGGTTCAGTATGTGATGTACTAATATAATTTTCTGAATTATGTTTGCTCTTGTTGCCATGCGTGTTTTCGGTGGGTGATATTTGCTTTTTACTTTCACTACTATCAGCGTCATTAGAACTTGAAACTGTTCATTGTTCAAAAGCAAGTCAATGGTTGTACATGACAATTCTCCTTCATTGGTTGAAAAAGAATACATGTGATATTGCTCTGCACCATTTTGATGCGTAAAACTCATGTGCACATTGATGTTGTAGCCTAAAATGGTAGACACAGTTTCAATCTCACAAGCTGTGGCCCACCCATGACCATTTATCATGACCATTTATCATTTCCCTCTCGCATTAAAGTTTGGTCATGTCAGGAATGTGGTAAATTTGGACTAACTCTTCCATGTCAACCCTGTTATCAGCAATATAAGAGCATATATGTCTCCTATATTGTCTTGTCGACGTGCCGTAAAACACCATTCATTCATTCATTCATTCCTATATTGTCTGAACATATTTTCTTTTCCAGTGATGCTTAGACATAGGCAATGAAAATTGCAGTCACCATCACCAGGCACATTGTACTTGTTAAATGGAACATTGTTAATATAAGTGGGACAAGCTTGAAGACTGAACTCAGTTGAAGATGTGTCTCCTGTCAGTTCACTATTTTTAAACAGAAAAGCAGTGTGTGCGTGAAGGTCACTCGGAATTACCCGGCGATGAATGAATTCAAGAGAGAGATCTTTCTATGCACAAAATAAAAAAATATATTCTGACGGTTTTGACAGCTGTCAGTTCCTTGTTTACCAACAAAACGACACATTGACGTCATACATTGACATCATCGCATCGTGATCCCGAAAAATGACGGGATTGGTCGAGTTTTCACGATTGTGTTTTTCTTTGTTGTAAACAGAGATATAAACATTGGTTTAATGAAGATTAGTTTAATTTTGACAACCAATAGCAAATAATAAAACAACTGCTAATGATAAGCATTCTTTTACTGCATTTAATAAATATCGCTTCATTCGTAACTACTCGTCAATATCCCGAAGAATAACGGGATTAGCCGAACTAGTACGAATACTCCGAAAAAGCGTTTATCAAACTACGGAAAGAAACAATCGTCCAAGTGAAACAGACTGATCCCTGATGATTTGAGGAAAAATTCGAAATTGCCGAACACAATTTCATCAATGGCGGCGCTTCCGGTGCGACACAGTTTTTTTGCCCAGCCAGGTACGATTTCAAAACTTGCACATGTGTTACCATTAGCCAATCATCGTCGGCGGCCTGGGCCGGCCGAGCTCTGCTCGGTATTAAACAAGACGTATTTGCGGCCTTTTATGCCACTGACCGTTCCAAAGCGGTAGCCCTATTGTCAACCCTTTTGTGTTTGTGATGTCTTATTTGGCCTTTTATTAATTTTTAATTTTTTTCTTTTTTTCTGTGTGTGTTAGTGGTTGAATGTTGCTTTTCCTGTTCGATTGTTATATCTATATTTAAAAGTAAAATATACATTTTTAAGCCTAAGTAAACTCTTTCTTAATTTAATTGAAATAAAATTAATTAATGTCACGTAGAAGTGTATTCAGCACAATAGAATTGCCTTTTTATTAAAAAGATAAGTTTTAGGTATCTTGGTTTTACTCTTGATGTTTAATAACAACTTTGCATTTTAATATGAAATATCGTAAAAAAAGTATTTTTGTCATACACATAAGAAAACGTTCAAGGAGATTTTAATAAAAAATGAGATTTACCTACAACTTAGTATACTGAAACGGGCTATTTCTGGGTTGTGGTGTTGAGCCGACATTTAAAACAAGAATACCACTGTGCGCAGGTAATTTGGCACAATCGTTAAGTACACATAATAACAGTTTTATGTAAAGTTAGTTCAGTATTTAGCTAGTCCCAGCTAACTCCTTGACTAAGCGACATCTTTGCATATTGTCACTTCAACATTAGAATGGACCACTGTATTGCTCTAGTGTAGCGTTAAGCTGTTCCTTTGTATCGCCACATATGGTATGCTAAATCAAACCTCTTCGTCGCACGATTAATTAGATTTTTGCATGTATTTGCGAGATAAAAGAATATTCAAAATCAAAAATCTCGAGGTATCAGTAGCAATAACATGTTTTCAATGCTCAACACATAAATTAATTGCTTAACCTAAACAGGAAGTCAAATGATTTTAATTTAACGTTTATTTGTTCGATAAATTTTATCTCCATCATCTGTACACGGTCACAATCTTGCGTCGGTGTGTTGTCATCAGAGCACCTACAGACAACTTCAGGGATGCATGCTTGCTTCACCTTTTGTACAACACTCTTTCTGGGTAACTTCTGGCAAGCCTTGTTGTTAGAAGGACTTGTGTCCCTTATTCCTGTGACCAGTAGCAATAACAAGTTTAAATGCTCAATACAATTATAATTCAATTATTTAACAAAAAACAGGAAGTCCATTGATTTTAATTAAATGTTCTTTTATACGATCGGTTTTATTTCCATCATCTGTACACTATAACAATCTGACGTCGATGTTCCGTCATCAAAGCACCTACAGCCAACGTTACTTACTGAAAGAAATACAATAACCTGTTTAAAATTACTTATTAAATGTTCTAATTTTACAATATGCAAACTTTTAAAGACAAAATTAAGGTTTTATTTCATACCCCAGCCAACCCCGTTTTCGCTTCTTGGAGAAGGGGTTGGATGGTTCATACTCGGACCACGTAATGCTTTCATACGTGTGAAATATAGAGCTTTATTTTTTCTTTTCTTTTTTAATTTGTTCAGAAAATAATTGTTTGATATAATATCATTTGAATGTAAATGGTCTAAGAAAATGAGCTATAGTATTTAAAACTGGTCGAGTCATTCAGAATTGTTGTCATTTGTCAGTTGGTCATTTTTTTTAAAAACTACTTTTTTTTTAGAAAGTTGCTATAAAAGTTATATCATTGGATTGTAAATAAGTTAAATAAGTTAACTAAGAAAATGAGTCGTAGATTATTGAAATCGGTTGAGTTTAGAAGTCATGGGGAATTTTAAACAGTAATTTTATCATACTAAGCCAATGACGTCGTCAATTTTTTATTTATTTTTCTGCATACTGCAGTACACTTTGATTATAAAGCATAAAATAAATAGAAATTTGTTGTTTTGTCGTGTATAACAGATTTTATTTCATCTCGAAGTGATCCAACTTCAATATTTTCACTCA